>ML660211.1:5926374-5981857 GCA_007570785.1 Antilocapra americana | reverse complement strand
GTAAGACTCAAGCCAGAAGGCTACTTTTTAGCAACAATGAAACTAACAAGAAGTGTTATTTGAGCAATACATCTGTGCCTCTTATACCTTCTTGTGATCATTCAATCAGTCTCAAAGACCAACTTCTTTCTCAGAACATGTATTTGAGGTCCATTAACCTCATGATTCAACTTATCCTGCCTCACAAAACTCCAGATGTCAACGTTCTTTATCTCTACAACTTTCAAGCATTTCTTCAAGCAATTCTAATATATAGAATTAAGGATAATAACTTCATGATAACAAATTCTGTATAGGAAAGTCATAATAAACAATTCAATTTTCAGCAGATATTGTTGTCCAGATTAGCCATCTTGTTTGAGATAAGACATTTCAATGCATACAGCACATGAGCTCAAGCCCACTATTTGAAATCTGCTCTCTGAATATGGTTATAAACTTACCACTTTTCTAAACACCTACTGCAGAATATCATTCTGCCATATAGATTATTTAAGAATTGAATTCATCTCAGATCAAGTAATTCTTGGACCAAGTTCTATTACTTTTATGCCAGCTCCTAAAATTGGCATTTAAAACAGTGGTATTGGAGCAAGGCCAGCCAAATAATGTTAAACAGCTTTGAAAAGTCACCTAATATGACTGACACAGTCAAGCCTCAGTTTATTCCATTAAGAAGTAGAGACGATGTGATATTAGTTGACATTTGTCCAGAAAATTATCTCAGTACCTACTGTACCTTCACATCTATTCTGTGAGAGGTTATAAAGACAGCAATTCCTACATGAGACAACAGAATCTGAGGATTGATACTGCATTCAATTATTGCAATTACTAATTTACTAATTAATAATTTAATAATATTATTATATGCTTACTATTTAGCTAAAACATAGTATAATAGCATGAAACTCTGAAAAGAATGGGGAAGATAATTTGTATATAGTTAATGGAGCTAAGGAAGAGGTGGTATTTTCATTAAGCTTGGATTTTGTTCCTTTGCTGCTATTGCGTAGTATAGAAAATTGAAGCAGTGCATGCAATCTCTGTGTGCCCATGGCTGGACAAGCAGTAAGGTCAACTTAGGAGAGATAGAAGAAATGAATAAAAGTGAAAGGACATGAAAAGATACGAGAGAGGTTGATTGATCTTACAGATTCAGCAACATGAAGACAAATAAAAGAATGTGATTTTAGCCTAAGTTACTATCTTAACTTTAAATGATTCTATGAGCAAATTCTTCCTCTGAGGACTAAGCTGGAAGTAAAAGTGCAGGAAGGCAAGAGACAAATTGATATTTTCTCTACACTTTTCTGTGAGTTTCTTGAGAGTTCTGAAATATAGTTAGTGTACTACTGATGAATAATATTCTAGTAGAGTATAATAGTATACTACTAATCATATGCTAGTATAGTATACTGTCAGGGGACATTCAGCTTTAAGGAGTCCAATATGTTATTCTTTTCTTTTCTGTACCATTTCTCAAGGATTCTCTATTCCTTATCAGTTCCTGGAAAACAGGAAGGAGCAGAGCTGCACATGCAGTTCTTAGGACTGTGATCACGAGAAGGGGCATGTGTTTCGATTCCTTTCAGTGACTCCCTTCAGTGACCTTACTTAAATATAATCTATTCAGTTACGCCTATCTTACTCAGGATATGGAATGCTTTCTGGCCCTTTGAAGATTGTTATTTGCTTGGCTTTATTTTTGCTCAATTTTTTTTACTGCCTAAAGCTGCCTTGTATGAAGATATATAAACATGTGTTTCTGCAAATAAAGCACCCTTGTTTCACTTGAGACTTGGGTCCCCTGCGTCCCTCTTCTCATCGACTCCAGTCCCAAGGTCCTGGTCTACAAAGACCATGAGAGTATACTACTAACTAATTGCAACTAGTTACTTTTATGCCAGCTCCTAAAATTGGCATTTAAAACAGTGGTATTGGAGCAAGGCCAGCCAAATAATGTTAAACAGCTATACTACTAACTAATTTCACATCATGTGAAATTTTGGACTGGATGAGACACAAGCTGGAATCAAGATTGCCAGGAGAAATATCAATAACCTCAGATGTACAGATGACACCACCTTTATGGTAGAAAGTGAAGAAGAACTAAATCCTCTTGATGAAAGTGAAAGAGGAGAGTGAAAAAGTTGGCTTAAAGCTCAACATTCAGAAAACTAAGATCATGGCATCTGGTCCCATTACTTCATGGCAAATAGATGGGGAAACAATGGAAAAAGTGAGAGACATTATTTATTTATTTTTTGGGGGGGGCTCCAATATCACTTCAGATGGTGACCCAGCCATGAAATTAGAAGACTCTTGATCCTTGGAAGAAAAGCTATGACCAACCTAGACAGCATATTAAAAAGCAGATTCATTATTTTGCCAACAAAGGTCTGTCTAGTCAAAGCTATGGTTTTCCCTGTAGTCATGTAAGATGTTAGAGTTGGACCATAAAGAAAGTTGAGTGCCAAAGAACTGATGCTTTTGAACTATGCTGTCAGTGAAGACTCTTGGGAGTCCCTTGGACTGCAAGGAGACCCAACCAGTCCATTCTAAAGGAAATCAGTCCTGAATATTCATCACAAGGACTGATGCTGAAGCTGAAACTCCAGTACTTTGGCTACTTGATGTGAATAACTGACTCATTTGAAAAGCCCCTGATGCTGGGAAAGATAGAAGGTGGGAGAAGGGATGACAGAGGATGAGATGGTTGGATGGCATCATCAACTCAATGGACATGATTTCGAGTAAGCTCTGGGAGTTGGTGATGGACAGGGAAGCCTGGCTTGCTGCAGTCCATGGTGTAGCAAAAAGTTGGACAAACTTGGCGACTGAATTGAACTGAACTGATTGATTCTCTAAGAGCAGAGAATCAATACACACTTTTTTCAGTGATTGAATATATTTGCTTAAGCTGTGTTTCTACTTTATATATTACTCAATTTAATGTTTTGGTAACTCAGAGTGGTAGAAATTATCTCTTTTTCACAGGGGAATAATTTGAAACACATACACAAAATGCCATGAATGCCACAATAGATATAAATTTCAGACTCAAGTCTAATAGATTATTTCTCATTTCTTAGTTTTATTTGCTCTGCCACTACTATGCACCCTTAATAATAATGTTTATTATTTTCATCTGCATTGAATTGCAACTATATTTAATTTTCCTTCATATATAATGCAGAATAATACATATACTATAAAATACTTATACTATATTAATTTTCTTTTATTTTACATAAAATAAAGACCTGGCTTTTTCCCAACTTACAGCCAAGAAAGTAATACTTGAGAAGGCACTAGTTTACATGAAATAGAAGTGGCATGTGGCCACAAACAAATATTACTATCAACTCTTGAAGAAGAGATACAGATTTCCTAAAGAAATAATGAAATTAAAGGCTGAAAAGATATTTTCTTTTATTTAGTTGAGGAAGGAGGGAGTGTCTGGAATTAACTACATCCACAGGAAGGCCCAATTGTCCCTGATTCTAAAGAAAAGCAAGGCAAATGCAAAACCAGATATGTTTTCAGTGTGGAAAAAGCAGTAAGCCTAGAGTCAGCTCCTAGGCCTTTTAAACCATGTTTAGAGCTTTGGAAAATATCTGATGAAAGACGGGGATTTTAGAAAGATTTACAAAAAGGAATGACATGATTGGTTTTGAATTTACAAAATAATGAATGTTTCAATGTAGAGTCTGAATTGGAAAGAATGAGTCATCAAAGATAACAATGAGAAACAATGATAATGTATCCAAGAGATGACATGATTTTGAAACAAATGATTAAAGGATTGGAATATTGAAATGAATGGATTACAAACATGTTGAGATTGACTATGAAGTTGAAAGATGGAAAAAAGTAGAAGCTTGTGACACTAAATAAGCTTAAAAACATCCTATTTTATGATGGCAAAATATAAAATTTGATGAATTAATCATTTCAATGTGATTTTTGCATTTTCTCTATTATATTTATTACTAACATCTGCTGACATTTGTATGCATACTTTATTTTTTACTGTATAAAAAATAAAGTACTTGAGATAGAAATTTAAAATGCAGTCTTCTCAGGCAATCCATTGGTTAAGCCTCTATGCTCCCAATATAAGGAGCACAGGTTTGATCCCTGGTCAGGGAACTAAGATCCCATATGCTGCATGGAATAACATTAATAAATAAATTATTAATTACAATGAAATATTTTAACAAGTTTTCAACTTTTTAAATTAAGTATATTACTTTTGTCTGTACAATTACTCATTTCTGTTATGGCTACATTGCACCAATTATGAAAAGGTTTTTTGACCATATGGTTATCAGAGGTTTAAAAAAAATTTCTGCTCAAATAATAACTACATTCAGATAAAATTATGGGAGATTTGGAATAAGGAAAAAATGCATAGTCCTCTGTAGTCATTGCTACTGGATATTTCACAATTGACATGAAATAATCATGTACAGAATCTTTAAAATTAAAATATACTAATTATCCACAATATGTCATAAGCATTGCAGAATAAGTTAATTAAAAGTAAAAATATTGAGAGCAGTACAAGATGGTGGAGGAGTAGGTGGATGTGGAGTCCATCTCTCTCCATGTATACATCAGGAATACACCTTCAGACACAGAAGTGCATGCAAAATACCACCTGAGAGCAGACAGGAGTACTGACCAGTGAAAAAGAATACATAGAACCACGCAAAACTTGGTAAGACAAAGGAACTAGGAGGGAAAATCAGAAGTGTTATTAGGACTGGACCTGCTCTCAGTGGGTGGGAGAACTGAAGCAGGGGTCCAGTCTCCACATTGGGGCAATTGTCTGAGTCAGAGGGGAAACATGTAAGGCTGGGAGGGAAACAGCTGGTCAGGGGCAGCCTACATGGAATGAGAATCAGACAGTGCTTGCTGCAGCCGTACACACCCCAGAAAGGGATGAAGGTCTCCTGGAAGGCACAGTGGTTGGGAGCTGGAATTTAGGGATTGTGGGGAAATCCTAGGGCGAGGGATGCTGTTGACTGTGGAGAGACGGATGGAGGGGATGTGAGGGAGAAGATCATGGTGGGACATGCCTGTGGAGGAAAGCCAGGCAGCCATGGAAGCAAGGCAATACTGCTGAGTCACACGAGAAGGTGGAACCATCACCTAGCCTCTCTTTCCCCACACGACAGCCTCAGCATCTGAGCAATAGAGAGGCTGGCCCATCAAACACGTGACGTACGGAACTACAGAGCAGGGCCCCAGCCAGTGGAGCCCCTCTATGTGCCTGATGTGCTGAGCAACAGAGAAGGACTCCAGGCAAGGGAGCCCTCCAAGTGACTGAATGGGCAGAGCTGTGGAGAAAGACTGGCCAAAGAGGCCTTCTGATTACCAGCTACAAGAGGCTCAAAAAATGACTCAGATAAGGACATAACTCCTGGGGTGGAGGCAGTCCATGTCCCTGCACATTTGTGCTGCCAGGGTCCCTGCAAGCCAAGAAGCTGAGCCAATTCATGCTCAGTTCTTACTGGGGCAGAGGACCCTTTGCAACCCTTTGGTCCATGGCCTGCCAGGCTTCTTTTTTAAGGAGGTTCTCCAGGCAAGAATACTGGAATGTATTGGCCAATACTGGTTGCCCTGCCCTTCAAGAGCACTATATTTCCTGCTGCCCTAGCTGCCAACTCTCCTGAGTACCTGGTACTGCCAGAAGCCCTGGGACCCAAGCAGCTGCACCACCTCCACACCTGGCCTTCCCTTAGGACAGATTCAAGTCCTCCAAGGCAGCCTCAGGAACAAACCCCAGTGGATGACCCATATGCAGAGGTGGAAACAAAACCACAGTTGAAACCCAGGGGCAGTGTGGCTAAGGAAGAAGAACCAAAACCTTCCCACCAGCGGTACAAGCTGCAGATTAAATCCACATGATAAACTAGGCAGACTCTGTGCCTATGGAATATATAAAAGGACCTTGAGAGCTCCCACTAGAGAAAATGCACTAGTTCTGATAGCTGTGGACACTGGAGACAAGAACACACAGAAGTAGGAAGAGATTAGAATCTGAGCTGCCCCCACAGGAGTCTAGAGATCAACAGAATGTTGGGAGGGCATCCTAAGGAGGTGAGGTGGACTGTGACTCCCAATGAGGGAAAGGATTCTCACAGCAGTGACTCAAGAAAAACATTTATTTATTTATTTATTTATTTATATTAGTTTTGCCATACCATGACATGATATCACCATGGGTTTACATATGCTCCCCCTCCAGAACCCCCCCTCCCTCCTCCCTCCGTCCTCCCTCCCCCTGGGAAATTTCGATGCATCAGCCCCGAGCATCAATCCTGGGCTGGCGATTGATTAGACATATGATAATTAACATGTTTCAATGCCATTCTATTATTCTTATGTTTTCACTTGTTCTGTAGATTCTGTTTGATTTTTTTTCCTTTTTCGCCCCCTTTTTTTCCCACTCTGTTGTAGTTGTCAATTTTATTGGCACTATGAAATTTAATTAAGCTTTTGAGCTTTTACTCTTTTTATCATCAGTCACATTTTTTATTGTTGTCATAAACCTCTGCCTCTACATTGGGCTTTTGCAGTTCTGTGGAGTCTTTTTTTTTTCCTCTTTCTCTGTTTTCACTTTTACTTTTTAAATTTTTAAACCTTTTATTATTTTCTACATTTATTCCTTTGTTTGCTTTTCCTACTATTCTTTTCCTCTTGCAGATAATCTCTCGTGTATATAAATCTTCTTTATCTACCTCTATTTAATTTTGCATATCTGTTCTTTCTTTCTTTCCTTTCCTTTCAACATATTTGTTAGTTTTCTTTTCATTGCTTTATTCCCCAATTGTCAAGTTGTTTTAGTTTTATTTTCCAGTTGGTGCCATAGTTAATTTTGTTCTTAACTGGTAGATACAATTTTTGGCTTCCTTTGTGTGCCAGCTTAATCTACTCTTCATTAATTTTGTTGGGCTGTTTGGATTTTGCTTATGGGTGTATATGTATATGTGTATAGTCCATTACTTTAATTAATATTTGCCTGACTTTGTAACTGCCATTTGTCTGGGGTGTATCTTTGGTTTCTTGTTTTGGGGTATTTGTTTTAATCCCACATAATACCATAACAAACCACTTGTGGAATCTTCATTCCTGACCAGAGGTCAAGCCCTGAACCTCTGGAGTAGGAACACTGACTCCAAGACCCTAAACTACCAGAGAACTAACCCTAGGGAGTATCAGATAATGAGAACTCACACCAAGGAAACCACTTGAATACAAGACCCAGCATCACCCAACAACCAGTAGTACCCAGTGCAGGAACACCTAAATAACAAACAAAGCAAAAATACAAACCCAGTCATCAGCAGACAGGATTACCACCTCACTCAGCCTTGCTCATCAAAGGAATAACAAACAAACAAAAACTCAGCACAAATCTCACCCTATAGGAAGCTTATACTAGCCACTTGACCAATCTTAGGAGGGCAGAAACCCAAAGGAAGAAAGAATTCAACCTTAAAGCCTTGGAAAAGGAGACCTCAAGCAGTTATTTATGTTAAATAATAAATAAATAAATAAAATCATTTCTTTAAAAAAATAATGAAAAGGCAGATAAATACTACACAAATGAAGGAACAAACTAGAAACACAGAAGTCCAAATAAAAGAAGAGGAAATAGGCAAACTACCTGAAAAAGATTTCAGAATAATGATAGTAAAGATGGTCAAAAACCTTGAAAACAAAATGGAGAAAATGCAAGAATCAATTAACAAAGAACTAGAAGAATTAAAGAATTAACATACAGAGACAAAAATACAATTACTGAAATTAAAAATACTCTAGAAGAAATCAATAGCAGAATATCTGAAGCAGAACAAGTCAGTGAGTTGGAAGATAAAATAGTGGAAATAACTTCTGAAGAGCAGAATAAAGTTAAAAGAATGAAAAAAAGTGAGGATAGTCTCAGAGACACCAGGAATAATATAAAATGCACCAACATTCAAATTATAGGGGTCCTGGAAAAAGAAGAAAAAAAGAAAGGGTATGAGAAAATTTTTAAAGAAGTTATGGTTGAAAATTTCCCCAACATAGAAAAGATAATAGTCAGTCAAGTCTAAGAGGGCAAATAGTCCCATGCAAGATAAACCCAAGGAGAAACATGCCAAGACACATACTAATCTAACAAAGAATAAACACAAAGAAAGAATATTAAAAGCAGCAAGAGGAAAGCAACAAGTAACATACAAGGGAAGCTCAATATGTCTAACAGATGATCTTTCAACAGAAACTCTGCCAGCCAGAAGGGAATGGCAGCATATATTTAAAGTACTGAAAGGGAAAAATCTACAACCAAGATTAATGTACCCAGCAAGGATCTCATTCAAAATTGATGGAGAAATAAAAAGCTTTTCAGACAAGCAAAAGTTAAGAGAATTCAGTACCACCAAACCAGCTTTATCACAAACATTAAAGGGACTTATATGGTCAAGAAATACAAGAGAAGGAAAAGATCTACAAAATCAACCCCAAACAAGAAAATAGAAATAGGGACATATATATCAATAATTGCTTTAAATGTAAATGGATCAAATGTTCCAACCTAAAGACACAGCATGGCTGAATGGATACAAAAACAAGACCCATATATAAATATATATGTTGTCTACAAGAAACCCACTTCAGATCTAGACTTTACGTAGACTGAAACTGAGAGGATGGAAAAATATATTCCATGCAAATGGGAAGCAAAAGAAAGCTAGACTAGCAATCATTATATCAGACAAAACAGACCTTAAAATAAAGAAGATTACAAGAGATAATGAAGGACACTACATAATGATCAATGGATCAAGCCAAGAGGAAGAAATAACAATTGTAAATATCTATTCACCCAGCATAGTAGCACCTCAATACTAAAGAAAAGCACCAACAGACATAAAAGGAGAAATTGACACAATACTAGTAGGAGACTTTAGACTTTAACAGTCCACTCACACCAATAGACAGATCATCAGAACAGAAAATTAATAAGGAAACAGATGTCTTAAAAGATACATTACATGAGATGGATCTCACTGATGTCGTCAGGACATTCCATCCAAATGCAGAAGAATATACCTTCTCCCCAAGTGCATATGAAACATCTCCAGGATAGAGTAAAACTTGGGTCACAAATCAAACCTCAGTAAATTTAAGAAAATAGAAATCATATCAAGAATCTTCTCCAACCACAACACTACAAGACTAGATATCAATTACAAGGAAAAAAAAACTGTAATAAACACAAACACATGGAGATTAAAAAATACATTTCTAAATACACAACAGGTTACTGAACAAATCAAAAGGGAAATCAAAAAATCTCTAGAAAAAAATGAGAATGAAAACACCACAACTCAAAACCTATGGGATGTAGCAAAAGCAATTCTAAGAAGGAAGTTTGTAGCAATACAATCCTACCTCAAGAAACAAGAAAAACATTGAATAGACAACCTAACTTTACACCTAAAACAACTTGAAAAAGAAGAACAAAACCCCCCAAAATTAGTAGAAGAAACGAAATCATAAAAATCTGAGCAGAAATAAATGAAACATAAATGAAAGAAACAATTGTATAGATTAATAAAAGCAAAAGCTGATTCTTCTAGAAGATAAACAAAACTGACAAACCTTGGGCCAAACTCATCAAAAAAAAAAAAAAAAGAAAGAAAGAAAGAGAATCAAATCAACAAAATTAGAAATGAAAAAGGAGAGTTTGCAACAGACAACGCAGAAATATGAAGGATAATAGGAGACTATTATGAACAACAATATATAATCTGGAAGAAATGGACAGATTCTTAGAAAAGTTCAATATTCCAAGACAGAAGCAGGGAGAAATAGAAATTATGAACAACCTAATTACAAGCACTGAAATTGAAGCTTTGATCAAAAATCTCCCAAAAAACCAAAGTACAGGACCAGATGGCTTCACAGGAGAATTTTATCAAACATTTAGAGACAAGCTAATGCCTATATTTCTAAAACTCTTTCAAAAAATTTCAGAGGAAATAACACTTCCAAACTCATTCTATAAGATCTCCATCACCCTGATCCTAAAACCATACAAAGATAACACAAGGAAAGAAAACTACGAATCAATATCAATGATGAACACAGGTGCAAATATCCTCAACAAAATTTTAGCAAACAGAATTCAGCAACACATCAAAAATCTCATACACCATGATCAAGTTGGATCAAGGGATGCAAGGATTCTTCAATATACACAAATTAATCAATGTGATATATCATACTAACAAACTGAAAGATAAAAACTATATAATCATCTCAATAGATGCAGAAAAAGCCTTTGACAAAATTCAGCACCCATTTTTGATTAAAACTCTTTAAAAAATGTGCATAGAAGGAACCTACGTCAACATAGTAAAGGCCGTATATGATAAGCCTACAGCAAACATTATTCTCAGTGGTGAAAAACTGAAGGCATTCCTCCTAAGAGTAGGAAGAAGAGAAAAGTGTTCACTTTCACCATTATTATTCAACATTGTTCTGGAAGTCCTAGGTACAGAAATCAGAGAAGCAAAAAAATAAAAGGAATCCACATCAGAAAAGAAAAAGTAAAGCTCTCATTGTTTGCAGATGACATGATACTCTACACAGAAATCCCTAAAGATAGTATCAGAACAGTACTAGAGCTAATCACTGAATTTAGCAAAGTTGCAGGATACAAAATCAATACACAGAAATCAGTTGCATTTCTATATACTAACAATGAAAAATCAGAAAGACAAATTAAGGAACCAATCCCATTCACCTTTGCAACAAAAAAAACCTAAATATCTAGGAATAAATTTATCTAGGGAGACAAAAGAACTATACACAAAAAATTATAAGACACTCATGAAAGAAATCAAAGGTGACATAAACAGATGGAGAGACATTCCATGTTCCTGGGTAGGAGGAATCAATATTGTGAAAATTATTATACTGCCAAATGCAATCTACAGATTCAATGTGATTCCTATCAAATAACCAATGACATTTTCCACAGAACTAGAACAAAAAAAATGATGATTCATACAGAAATACAAAAAACCCCGAGTAGCCAAAACAGACTTTGAGAAAGAAGAATGGGGCTGGAGGATACAACCTTCCTGACTTCAGATCATACAACAAAGCTACAGTCATTAAGATAGTATGGCACTGGTACAAAAATAGAAATATAGACCAATGGAACAAGAAAGAAGGCCCAGAAATAAACCCATGCTCCCATGGGTATCTTATTTTTGACAAAGGGGGCAAGAATATACAATGGGGCAAAGACAGCCTCTTCAAAATATGGTCTGGAAGGGGAAAACATGTATACCCATGGCAGATTCATGTCAATGTATGGCAAAACCAACACGATAATGTAAAGAAAATAAAAAATAAATAAATAAATAAATAAAATATATGGTGCTGAGAAAACTGGACAGCTACATGTAAAAGAATGAAATCAGAAAACTTCCTAACACCATACACAAAGATAAACTCAAAATGGATTAGAGACCTAAATGTAAGACCAGAAACTATAAAACTCTGAGAGAAAAACATAGGCAGAACACTTGATTACATAAATCAAAACAAGATCCTCTATGATCCACCTACTAAAGTAATAGAAATAAAAACAAAAGTAAACAAGTGGGACCTGATTTATCTTAAAAAGCTTTTGCACAGCAAGGAAACACTAAGCAAGGTGAAAAGACAATCCTCAGTATGGGAGAAAATAATGGCAAATGAAACAACTGACAAAGGATTAATTTCCAGAATAACAAAGAGTTCATACAATCAATAGCAGAAAAACAAACAACCCAATCCAAAAGTGGGAAAAATAACTAAACAGACATTTCTCCTAATAAGACATACAGATGGCCAACAAACACATAAAAAGATGCTCAACATCACTCATTATTAGAGAAATGCAAATCAAAACCACAATGAGATATCACCTCACACCAGTCAGAATGGCCATCATTAAAAAGCACAAACAATAAATGCTGGAGAGGGTGTGGAGAAAAGGGAATGCTCTTGCACTGTTGGTGGGAATGTAAATTGATACAGCCACTCTGGAAAATGGTATGGAGATTCCTTAAAAAACTAGGAACAAAACTATCATATGACCCACCAATCCTACTCCTAGGCATAAACCTTGAGGAAACCAAAATTGAAAAAGACACATGTATCCCATTGTTCATTGCAGCACTATTTACAATAGCTAGAACATGGAAGCAAGAGATGTCCATCAACAGATGAATGGAAAAATAAATAGGGGTACATATATGCAATGGAATATTGCTCTGCCATAAAAAGGAATGCCTTTGAGTCAGTTCTAATGAGGTGGATGAACTTAGAACCAGTTATACAGGGTGAAGTCAGAAAGAGAAAGATAAGTATCAAATTCTAATGCATATATATGGAGTCTAGAAAGACGCTACTGAAGAATTTACTTACAGGGCAGCAATGGAGAAACAGACATAGAGAATAGACTTGTTGATATGGGGAGAGGAGAGGAGATGGTGAGATGCATGGAAAAAGTAACATGGAAACTTACATTACCTTATCTAAAGGAGATAGCCAATGGGAATTTGCTGTATGGCTCAGGAAACTCAAACAAAGGCTCTCTATCAACCTAGAGGGGTGGGATGGAGATAGAGATGGGAGAGAAGTTCAAACGGTAGGACATATACATATACTCATGGCTGATTCGTGCTGAAGTTTGACAGTAGACACCAAAATTCTGTAAAGAAATTTATCCTTCAATAAAAAATAAATAAACTTAAAAAAATAATATATATTTTTAAAAAACTCAAAATGCTTATAGAGACCAGGAAAATCTTATGCCTTTTTCACTGTCCAACTCTCACATCCATATATGACTACTGGAAAAACCATAGCCTGACTATACAGACCTTTTTTGGCAAAGTAATGTCTCTGCTTTTCAATATGCTATCCAGGTTGGCCATAACTTTCCTTCCAAGGAGAAAGCATATTTTATTTAATGGCTGCATTCACCATGTGCAGCGATTTTGGAGCCCCTCAAAATAAAGTCAGCCACTGTTTCCAGTGTCCCCATCTATTTGCCATGTAGTGATGGTTTTCCCAGTGCTCATGTATGGATGTGAGAGTTGGAAAAGGAATGTCATCATATTGACTCGTCTTAAAGGCTAATGGCAACAAAGAAATATTTTTAGAGTATCTAAAATTTTAAACCCAATTGTATTCATAATATATTTAAAAACAGCGGTTTCTGACATTTTGTTAGTTTTGTTGCTTAAGCAAATTCCAGGTTTTGGGGTTTGTGAAATTTTCAAAGTGGTGATTTATGTTTGCTTGGAATTGTTTTTGCTCAGTCCAATTTTATTTAAATAAAATAGAAAATTGAAGTTACGTTAGATATTCTGAGAGTTTATCTATCTTTGGCAGAAAATTCCCTACTAGAGTAGGAAGAAGTTTAAAATATATCTGCCTGAAAAACAACATAGAGTATAGCAATTTCCATTTATGAATAATTTGAAATGGTAATTATTTTTCTTTTAATTCAATTCACTTGCAAGTCATCAAATACCCATGCATGGACTTGTTCCTTATAAAATTTTATTGTTATTAAAAAATACAAAGACAAAAAGATAACACAAATTTGAAAACACAAAAATGAAAAAAACCTTCAAGAACAAAATTCTGTAATGATGTCAATGAACACACAGTCTTCCTAGGCCATTCATATTTATTCACTCAAACAGGAAAGAGAGACATTTATAAGTGCTATTTTATAGTGTTTTTTCCATAGAAAAGTGTTACTGCCTTTCTCTTTGAAGGGAGTTTTGGGCAGGCAGAATACAATGAGACCTGAAATATCTGGGATTGTTGGCACCTGCAGTGGTATTTAGATGCTTTGTCAATAGGATAAGGCAATAGATTGGTCATGTCTGAACAAACCCTGCTCTGTGCTTTGTGGATAACTTGCGCCTGGGTGGCATAGCTACACTTCTTGACCTTAACTTTCCAGCCCTTGAAATGTACTCAGCTTGGCTCAAATTCACCATGCCGTTCTTTGAGATTCAAGATAACAGAGCACAACCTTTTTATGTTTTCAGGGAGTAAAGATGATAGTAATGATCACAATGATAGCAACATAGTTACTATCACAATCATTGTAATTATAACAGACACTCCTCTTTAATTTTGAATTTTCTTTTTCAGCATGCCAGGAGCTTATAAATGTGCTATATTATATGTAAAAAAAGCTTTAAAAGGAGCTTAATTTCAGTCCTGGAGTAAAATCTTAACAAAGGATCATCTGGTATTTCATATATAATTTTAAACATTCTATACTTTATAAGGATTAGAACAGTAAATTTGCAAGGTTTTATTCTGACAATGTATATTTTTATACAGTTTGATGTTTTTTTCAAATTACATGCTTTGAAGATTTCTGTGCTATGCAAGTGGCTATGCTCAATTCCATGCTTAAAAAATAAGCACAATAAAAAGATATCATGCTCTTCTAGGTATATTTTTATTTCATTAATGCTTTCTTAGTTCATGAATATTTCTCATTTTCTAATGTACATTTTTTGCAGAATAATTATATTGAAATCTTCCTAGTCAAAATATATTAAACTGTATTGAAATATTAAAAACTGCTTTATTGAAGTCTTTTTATCCTAAAACTTTACATTTTTTAAAACTCTTTCAGGATAAAAATTGGTAAAGCAGCAGGTACAAATATAAAGCAGATTTTTTTTTTCCTTAGAGTAACATAGAGAAACATTCTGTTTTTATGTTGGCTTGAAAGACATTTACAGAGACATTAAATTTAATCTTTAACATAAGCCAGAATGTAAGGTGTTCTCTTGTGTGGTTTGAAAGACAGGCTGAAAGAGGATGTCTATCTTCAAATTCTTACACCACAACTTTCTATCTGTGAGGTGTTCAATATATTTCTTAATTTTTCCATGTCTCACTTTCTCACATTCTTTATCAAAAAAGAAAAAAATAAAAAGGAAAAGATTAACAAAAAGGAAGAAAAGAGGAAGGGAGGAAAAATGGTAGAAGAAAATAGATGAGTTTGTTTAGTAGATATAATACTTTGAGACAAAATGGATCGTGCTTAGAACTGTGCCTTGTACAAACTACACACTCACTACATAAATGTATGCTACCATGACTACCACTGTAAGGCAGAGATGGCCCTCCCTCATAGTTTGCAAATAAGCAAATTTATGATCATAGAAATTATAACTTGTTAAAAGTCAAAATAATTAATCCTTGTGGTCTGTTTATGCAAAGTCAATTTTTATGGGAGGAATATTTTCTGCATTTAGTGAGAAACAGAGATTGACAATTCATTTTCATGATTTACTATAATAGTGATTTGCTGTATTGTTGATCTCTTATAAAGATTTCATTTTAAATACTATCAGAAAACGTAATGATTATCATTATATGCAATCACTGTTGAGCACAGGGAAGAAAGTTGAGATGACTTCATGAAAGTAGCATCAGGTTTATGTTGAACTATAAACTGATTATAATTGGGTTTTAAATCAAATATATGTCTTTTTATGCTGTGCATCTGCCACTTTCTAATGAGTGACTTTGGGCAAGATATTAATTTCTCTCAATCTTGATTCCTTCAACTGAAAAATGAGAATAACAAAAACATCTTCTTCATGGTTTATTAACTAATCCAGTTGCCTTCCCCTGAAATACTTTCATAATTGGATATCAAAACATGCATGGGAATATTTATTGCATTATTTATAATAGTAGAAATTGTCATTGAATGTATAAACATATCTTCTTTAATATAGAGATGCATATAAATTACTTTGTTATTAAAAAGTCTAACAAACTAGAAGAAATAGTTTCTCTCTTCAAAATAAAAACAGATATCAAAATAAAGTTGACTTAATTATCTTTTAATGTGAGAGACTAAAAATAATTCTAATACTCATTATCTTTACTCATGACAGTATTGTTTACATTGGCTCAACAGTAGAAACAATTTGAATATCCATCAGTGAATGAATGGATAAGCAGAAAAGGGTAGATTTATAAATTTCCATATTAATTTGCCATATATGAAAATAGAGTAAAATGCTGCATCTGCTGTGGAAAAAGTATGAGAGTTCACCAAAAACTTAAGCTAGTGAAAGATCCATCAATTCCACTTCAGGGTATATATCTGAGGATTTGAAATCAGGGAGTGAA
This sequence comes from Antilocapra americana, assembly GCA_007570785.1. Taxonomy (NCBI): domain Eukaryota; kingdom Metazoa; phylum Chordata; class Mammalia; order Artiodactyla; family Antilocapridae; genus Antilocapra; species Antilocapra americana. Next base: position 5,965,609 of record ML660211.1, on the reverse strand, counting down.
ACGAATATTTGTACATCTTTATTCATATCAGCATTACTGAGTCTGAGCATTACTCAGACTGGGCAAAAGGTGGAACCCACCCAGTGCCAATGGATAGATGAATTGATAAAATGAGATATATATTCAAGGGGATATTCTAAAAACTAAGGAAATTAAGGCAATTGCAATGATATACATGAAGCTTAAAGTCATTATGCTGATGAAATAACTTGGTTCCAAAAGGATGAAGACTATGTCTCCACTTCTATAAGGTATCCAGAGAAGTGAAATTCAGAGACAGAAGGTAGAACATGGTTGACAAGTGTTGAAGAGAGCTAGTATTTATTGGATGCAGTTTCACTTAGCAAAAATGAAAAACTATGGGAGATGGATGGTTAGGATATTTCTACAAAAAATGTGATTAATGTCATATAACTATATACTCTGAATGGTAAAGGTTATGTTCAGTAGATTTAATCACCATAGAAAATATGAATGAAGTACTGATACGTATTATAATATGCACAAACATTGAAAACATCCTAAGTTAAAGCAGCCATAAGAAAAATCTACCCAGATCATATTCATCTTGAGTGCTTTAAATCCATTACGGTTTTGAAGATGAAGGAAAGTATCCAGGACACTTTCAGAAAAAAAAAAAAAAATGAATCAGAATGAAAAAAGACATTTGGACAGGTGGTGAAAGTGATTCACCAAAGAAGTTGAATCATTGGATTATCCCTGAGACAGTGTCCTTTCTAAAACACACACTGGAAATTGTCACTTAAATTGGCATATGTGGTAAATCAATGGAAACTGGGGAATCTGAACTTACAGATGAAGAGTAAGTTCTCTCTATGTTTGAAATTACTATAAAATAAAGAACTTTTCAAAATATATAAAGACCATACCAGAATAGTAGATAAGACTTCACATTTCATGATAAGGGTTAAGCCCTGCTGAGATTCAGTTCACTCAAAATGGTTAAGCTAATTGCTCTTATAGAAATTGACATATTATTAAAAGTTACTGTGGGGATAATGTTTGCTATGAGTTTGTCATATATAGCTTTTATTAAGTTGAGGGATGTTCCTTCTATTCCTGCTTTTTGGAGGTTTTTTTTATCATAAATGGATGTTGAATTTTGTCAAAGGCTTTCTCTGCATCTATTGAGATAATCATGTGGTTTTTATTTTTCAAATTGTTAATGTGGTGTATTACACTGATTGATTTGCAAATATTGAAGAATCCTTGCATCCCTGGGATAAAGCCTACTTGATCATGATGTATGATCTTTTTAATGTGTTGTTGGATTCTATTTGCTAGAATTTTGTTAAGGATTTTTGCATCTAAGTTCATCAGTGATACTGGCCTGTAGTTTTCTCTTTTTGTGGCATCTTTGTTGGGTTTTGGAATTAGGGTGATGGTGGCCTCATAGAATGAGTTTGGAAGTTTACCTTCGTCTGCAATTTTCTGGAAGAGTTTGAGTAGAATAGGTGTTAGCTCCTCCCTAAATTTTTGGTAGAATTCAGCTGTGAAGCCATCTGCTCCTGGGCTTTTGTTTTTTGGAAGATTTCTGATTACGGTTTCAATTTCCGTGCTTGTGATGGGTCTATTAAGATTATCTATCTCTTCCTGGTTAAGTCTTGGAAAGTTGTACTTTTCTAGGAATTTGTCCATTTCATCCAGGTTGTCCAGTTTATTTGCATATAGTTGCTGATAATAGTCTCTTATGACCTTTGTATTTCTGTTTTCTGTTGTGATCTCTCCATTTTCATTTCTAATTCTGTTGATTTGGTTCTTCTCCCTTTGTTTCTTGACGAGTCTGGCTAATGGTTTGTCAATTTTATTTATCTTCTCAAAGAACCAGCTTTTGGCTTGGTTGATTTTTGCTGTGGTCTCTTTTGTTTCCTTTGAATCTATTTCTGCCCTGATCTTTAAGATTTCTTTCCTTCTACTAGACCTGGGCTTCTGCATTTCTTCCTTTTCTAGTTGCTTTAGGTGTAAAGTTAGGTTATTTATTTGACTTTTTTCTTGTTTCCTAAGGTGAGCTTGTATTGCTATGAACTTTCCCCTTAGCACTGCTTTTACTGTGTCCCATAGGTTTTGGATTGTTGTGTTTTCATTTTCATTCATTTCTATGCATATTTTGATTTCTTTTTTGATTTCTTCTGTGATTTGTTGGTTATTCAGCAGCATGTTGTTGAGCCTCCGTATGTTGGAATTTTTAAATGGTTTTCTCCTGTAATTGATATCTAATGTCACTGAACTGTGGTCAGAAAAGATGCTTGGAATGATTTCAATATTTTTGAATTTACCAAGGCTAGATTTATGGCCTAGGATGTGATCTATTCTGGAGAAAACCCCATGTTGTAAATAAAAGCACGAATAAACAAATGGGACCTAATTAAAATTAAAAGCTTCTGCACAACAAAGGAAGCTATAAGCCAGGTGAAAAGACAGCCTTCAGAATGGGAGAAAATAATAGCCAATGAAGCAATGGACAAACAATTAATCTCAAAAATATACAAGCAACTCCTGCAGCTCCATTCTAGAAAAATAAAAGACCCAATCAAAAAGTGGGCCAAAGAACTAAACAGACATTTCTCCAAAGAAGACATAAAAATGGCTAACAAACACATGAAAAGATGCTCAACATCACTCATTATCAGAGAAATGCAAATCAAAACCACAATGAGGTACCACTTTACACCAGTCAGAATGGCTGCCATCCAAAAATCTACAAGCAATAAATGCTGGAGAGGATGTGGAGAAAAGGGAACCCTCTTACACTGTTGGTGGGAATGCAAACTAGTACAGCCACTATGGAAAACAGTGTGGAGGTTCCTTAAAAAACTGCAAATAGAACTGCCATATGACCCAACAATCCCACTGCTGGGCATACACACCGAGGAAACCAGAATTGAAAGAGACACATGTACCCCAATGTTCATCGCCTCATTGTTTACAATAGCCAGGGCATGGAAGCAACCTAGATGCCCATCAACTGACGAATGGATAAGAAAGCTGTGGTACATATACACAATGGAATATTACTCAGCATTAAAAAAAAATTCATTTGAATCAGTTCTACTCAGGTAGATGGAACTGGAGCCTATTATCCAGAGTGAAGTAAGCCAGAAGGAAAAACAACAATACAGTATACTAACGCATATATATGGAATTTAGAAAGATGGTAACGAGAACCCTGCATGCGAGACAGCAAAAGAAATGCAGATGTATAGAACAGACTCGTGGGCTCTGTGGAAGAGGGCAAGGGTGGGATGTTATGGGAGAATGGCATTGAAACATGTTAATTATCATATGCAAAATCAATTGCCAGCTCAGGGCTGATGCTCGGGGCTGGTGCACCAAGATGACCCAGGGGGAGGGTATTGGGAGGGAGGCGGGAGGGGGGTTCTGGAGGGGGAGCATATGTAAACCCATGGGAGTTTCATGTCAATGTATGGCAAAAGCAACACAATAAAGTAAAGAAAATTTTTTTTAAAAAGTTACTGTGGGAAGATTATATTAGTAGTAACTATGTCTTGGGTGTTTTGGATGACCATTGTAGAAACAATGGACTTTTTGAGTTAAAACTTTTCACATCAAACCACCCTAAGGTTCAAGTAATACATGAATTTAGTAGAGTTGCATGATAGAAAAGCAATACACAAAAGTCAGTTGGATTTCTACACACTAATAAAGAAGTAGAAGTATCAGAAAGGAAAATTAAGAAAAAAAATCCCATTTACAATTGCATCGAAAAGAAACAGAACAGGGAACCCTGAAATAAACCCACACGTAGGTGATCAGTTAATTTATGAAAAAGTTGCCAAGGATGTACACAAGGACATACACTGGGGAAAGTGAAAGTGAAGTCGATCAGTCATGTCAGACTCTTTGCGACTGCATGGACTCTAGCCTCAGTCCATGGGATTGTCCAGGCAAGAATACTGGAGTGGGTTGCCATTTCATTCTCCAGGGAATCTTCCCTACCCAAGGATCGAACCTGGGTATCCCACATTGTATGCAGATGCCTTACTGTCTGAGCTACCAGGGAAGCCCATACACTGGGGAAAATCCCCTCAATAAAGGATGCCAAGGAAACTAGATACCAAGTACCAAAAAAGGTCCCTGCAAACTGTCTTCACCATTCACATAACTACTCAAAATTTTCCACCTCAAGCCCTTCCTCTGCTTTCTCTTCTGAAAATGGATCCCCCCTTAGTAGTCAATCACATACAAGAAGCTTCCCCCCACTTTTCTTCACCTTTTACTCCCATTGTGATAGAGCAGGTATTGGAGATACTGGGTTCTTGTCTGCATTGATGAGACCCATAATTGTCCAGAAGCTGAAGTTTCAGTATGTTCTGAGATTTACCGCCTATGTCAACCTGGCTAGGCACTGTCTGGATGCCAAAGCCCTGGTGAATCCTAGATCCAGTTTAACCAAACTTGGGATGCTAACTGGCCTGTAGGAAAGTGAAAGTGTTAGTCACCAGGCTCCTCTGTCCATGGAATTCTCCTGGCAAAAATACTGGAGTGGGTTGCCATTTCCTTCTCCAAGGGATCTTCTCAACCTAGGGATCAAACCTGGGTCTCCTGCTTCATAGGAAGATTCTTCATCATCTGAGCCACCAAGAAAGTACTAAAAGTCTAATTGATTTCAAGTGTTAGTCACTCAGTCGTGTCCAACTCTTTGCAACCCCATGGACTGCAGCCCACCAGGCTCTTCTATCCACAGAATTCTCCAGCAAGAATACTGGGGTGGGTAGCCATTCCTTTCTCCAAGGGAACTCCCAGACTCAGGGATCAAACCCAAGTCTCCCACATTGTGGGCAAATTCTTTACCATCTGATCCACCAGGGAAGCCCTTGTAGAAATCCAAGTGTTATTAAGAGACATCATGAGAAGATTATATTATGAGCCACCATATCTTGGATACTATGGATGAACTAGATAGCATCACCAACTCAATGGACATGAATTTGAGCAAACTCTGGCAAACTCTGGGAGATAGTGGAGGACAGGGGAACCTGGAGTGCTGGAGTCCATGGGGATGCAAAGAGTTGGACATGCCTAAATGACTAAAAAAGCAGCAAAAACAATGGACAACCTGACCCTCAGCCCCAAGGTGGATGAGCTCCCACTGGCAAGGTCTGAATTGAGTGGGGCTGTGTAGTGCTGCTAAGAGCAGGTCAGGGCAGGGTGGGAGTCTGCTGCCCTTCCCTTGGCCTCCAGGAGATATTGAGCTGTCAGCTGGGCTTCCAGGACCTGAGCTGTATTCTGGGCAATGGGAACAGGACTGTTGGTCCTCAGTCACATGGTCAGCCTTATCCTCTGTTTTTCTTTGCATAGAAATCATATAATTGAATAATTATATAATTTTTCTTAAATTAAATTATTTTTAACATTTAATAAACAACAAAATTAAATCTGAAAAACCTCAAGATCAGGGAGATTATGCAAGAGAACTTTTTAAAGGATTAAGCTAAATCATGCACAAGATGATATTATTCAGTCAACTTTATACATTCAAATTCTATCCAGGGAATTCAAATGATTCCTTTTTAAAATGAACATCTCCCCTGTGGCAGATAAAAGTCAATATATATAGTGCTCATATAAAACCATCCTCTTCTCCCTTTCCTTGACCTGGAGCATTCTCTAGGTGATTGGGCACTGATTCAGGTTTTCTGGCTCCACTTAGAAGCGACTACACTTTTCTCAACTTCATTGATGTTGTTTTGTCATTTGAGACAATAGGGATCATTGGGCAAGACACAACTAAGACCTCAGATAGGAGAACTGAGATTTCAAGGATTTTTGTCTACAATTAGACTCTGCCACATAGAGCCTCTACTCTTACAAATTCCTAACTGATAAATATTTATCAAATGCTTACCTAGCTTCTAGGATACCAAAATAAATAAGTTGTCATCAATGAGGTTAAATAACTTACCAACCATTGGTAGGACATATACTATACAACACATGTGAACAAATTCAAAAATGTAATACAGTAACTGAGATGGCAGGAATTTCTACAAGGTAGTGGAGAGCCAAGATTAAAGCCATCTTCGGTATACAGTTGGTAAGTTCTTCCCAGGTGGTGGTGGTGGTAAAAAATCTTGTCAATGCAGTAGACATAAGAGGTGTGGGTTCACTCCCTGAATTGGGGAGATTTCCAAGAGAAGTGTATGGCAACTCACTCCCATATTCTTGCCTGGAGAATCCCCATGGACAGAGGAGCTCGGAGTGCTACAGTCCACGTGGTTGCATGGAGTTGGACATGACTGAAGCAACTTAGCAAGTCAGAGGGTTTCTTTATAGAAGATAAATATGAAATTGGCTTTGAAAGTTGAGTAGGAATTCTCAAAGCAGAAAGCTTGAGAAAATCCAGTTATGGCGGAGAGAAATAATTTTATATGGGGCCATTTGATCTGGAAAGTTGTTTATTTTTTAAAATATCATTTTCTTTAAATATTAGCTTTGATTAATCTCTTCAAATTAGTTGCCATTATGATATTATTAAAAATATGAATCACAGATATGACTAGAAAACCTGCAGGTGTAAAGACATCTACAGTAATAGCTGAAACAAAAATAGCCTAGATTTTACACATACATGAAAAATTTCATTCTCCTTTTTACTTATTTTCTTAAATATTATTAATTCTTAAATAATATTAGCTAAATACTTTTGAAATACTTTTATCTCCAAAAGTTCTAAAAATATAAATAATTAGCAATATACATTTCTATTTACTACGTTATTACACAGATGATTTCCAAACAATTCTCAGTAAGTCTCATAAGCCTGAGCAGCTTCGTCCAAACTCAAAACATCTTACCTTTCCATTTTTCTTTTTTACCCCTTTATTCTGATGACACTCGTGCTTTAACCTCATTTTAAAAAATGTTGAACTCTTTACCTTATGCCGAGTTATCAATCAACTTTCATTTCAGCACTTGTCAACAGGGCCCTAATGATTCCTGATTGTAATTATTCTCTCATTGGTACCCTCAGATGACTCGCCGTCGTGCTTCTGGAGAAATGACCTGTTGCTCATTAACCACAGAACATTTTGGTCTGTTCTCCTTTCAGTTCCAGGAAGGATGTTTAGCACTTCTGAGAATTCACCTGAAGGGCACAAATCGGTGCCACTACAGATTTATGCTCTTGAATTCAAAATGAGTTCTCTCTTTTTTCTAATAGCACAGAAAAGGACACTTTGATATCCTAATATAAGGTTTTAACTAAGAGCATGTGATTTGGAGTCAGAAGAGCATGCAATAGAAACTCACCTCTTCTACTTAATATGTGGTATTCTGTGGACCTCAGTTTTTATCTGGGAATGAAAAATTTAAAAAAATAATAAGATAATGTGGATTAAATAACACGTGAAGAATTTTTTAACATACTCTCTCTCTCTTTCTCTCTCTCTCTCTCTCTATATATATAGCTCATTACTTGCCGTCTCCATTCAAAAACAGAAACTTTCCCACTCTTCATATGTACTTTATACCATCTATTCCACATTCACTCTTGTCACTTGAATATACTTATAACTTTTATGTGAAAATAGAAGATATTCTAAAAGAAGATCTCTGAAGTTTCTTCCTCTTGAGTAACTTACCTGTATCCAGAATTTTTTTTTTTCCCCTCTGGATAAATACATATGGTTTTCTCTGGCTAGCTTCATTATTTGTGCTTTCCATCCATGCTTAGTTTGTATTTGGGGAGTTGCTCTGTTACGTCTTTGCTACTTTTCTCAGGGTGGGAATGGGAGTGGGTGGTATTTCAGTATCTTTTAAATTAGATCAAGTCTTTGAAGAGACCATTTAAAAAAAAAATACCCAAACCTCCTTTAATGCTACATCTTACTAGCTATCACCTTTACCTAGCCTCTTCCTGAACACTCTACCTGTACACATTTTTCTTTTTCGTTCTTATCTCTCCTTCTCCACTGTATTCAACATTCTGTTCCTACTCCATTAAAACAACTTAAGGGCTTCCTAGGAAACACTAGTGGTAAAGAACACATCTGCCAGTGCAGGAGACTTAGAGATGCAGGTTCAATCCCTGGATTGGGAAGATCCCCTGGAGGAGGGCTTAAACCAGCAGAATAGGTGATTCTTTTGCTGCTAAATCTGATGAAAATTTTAAATAACTACCTTTATTAAAGTTCTTCTCTTTATTTCACATATACTAAATTTCAGATGCTTTAGTTTTTTAGAGAAACCATGAATTCCACCAATAAGAACAGATTTCTTCTTTTTTAGACATATTGTTAATTTTGGTAATGTCATCATAGTTCACTGGATGTCAGTAGGAGTTGACTTTATAGATTAAGAAAGGACTATTTTAAATACTATAATCCTAGTATCAGACAACTGAAACTAAGAAAAGAGGTATAGAAAATTGATTCAATTATTAGTATTTCTATTGATTATTCTTAATGGTATTAAAAGTTTAAATTGTGTTCTAGTCATACTAGAATGTAATAAACATGTGGAATGTTCTTGAGGAGAAGATATAATTTTAAAAATTAGTACATGATGGAAAAGTAATCATCAATTGTTTCTCACCATCCTTGAAACCACTGTCTTTTCTGCCTGTTCAAGACAACAATTTCATTTAATATAATGAAATTAAAATTTCATTTAAGCCTTTTTTCAGAAAGGATTTTCTCCTAACTTTAAATGTTATTTCTAATGATCAGAAACATATTTAATTGCCTAAAGCAAATTTGAGCAGCCTTCAAAGCTGTCTCAATCTGAATATATGCCAAGGTAACAATTAACTTCATTTTTCTCTTATACCGCAGGTCTTGAATATACTCAGTGCGTTCCTGTCTCAAGACATGTTCACTTCACCATTGCTGCTCCAGCTGGTGGAATTCTGCTACCCCAATATTATAGATTATATTTTTGTTCAAAACATTCCCTTCCCTTTTATATCAGGCCTATCTTCATAGGACTTTATGATTTCATCAAGTATTGTAAACGAAAGTGGGGAGTCTGGCTGCTTACCACACAAAAGCCATTATACAGGCAATGTTTTGGAAATGAAAGTTTGCTTCATTTTGAATGCTAATAACTGAAGGCTAGGGGAGGTGCAGACACCTATCCGAAAGCTAATTTCCTCCCCACCCTACACAACCAGTGGGCAAGAGCTTTTATAGATAGAGGGGACTACGTGCAGAAACAGCACAGTCAGCTCTGACAGTCATCTTGAAGTTGATCATGTGGAGGTCTTTTCAGTGTCATCTTGTTTTAGGTATAGTTGGTCTTTAGTTTTAGAGTCAGTTTGCTCTCACTTCTTCGAGACCACTTCTTGGAATTGTGTGAAATGGAGCAAATTGTGTCATAGCTTAGACTTGGTCATCATGCAGTTGGCTTCTTCCACCTGGTGGGGGTCTCAGTTTCTACAAGACAGCTCACAGGATATGGCTCAGAATATTATCTATAGCCCTTGAGAAGGAACTAAAGGTCCTTAACTTTGCTTGTTGTCCAAACTATGATTGTGTTGTTCTGTTTGACTGCTTCTCTTTGTTTCTGCATTTTATCACTTCTCTGATTAATCTTATTCTTTGGCTAAAGTTTCTCCACAGGCAAAAGGCAGGCAGAGGACCTAGCGGGGTGGGCAAGGACCTTAGGGTCCTTCTCCATTTCAATATCACCATATACTCAATTACCTAAATCTGGAATATGGAAGCTATTTTTTATCTCTCTGTTCTTTACTCATCATGTGTAGTTAATATTCTTAATAAGGAATAAGGTTAAGAACATAGACTCTGGCGCTAACTATCAAAATTCAAATCACAGTTCTGCCATTAGCTCTATGGCTTTGGAAAATTTATTTAGAATCCCTGTGTGTCAGTTCCCACATTTTAAGTTTGCCAGTTTCAGTACTGATACTCTCTCTCTAAATTCATTCTTAGCCATCAACACCCTGAATTAGTGAGGTTTACTGGCAACCCACTCCAGTACTCTTGCCTGGGAAATCCCTTGGACAGAGAAGTCTGATAGGCTGTAGTCTATGAGGTCGCTAAGAGTCCGACATAACTGAGTGACTTCACTTTCCCTTTTCACCTAAAGGCATTGGAGAAGGAAATGGCAACCCACTCCAGTGTTCTTGCCTGGAGAATCCCAGGGACGAGGGAGCCTAGTGGGCTGCTATCTACAGGGTCAAACCGAGTCGGACATGACTGACGCGACTTAGCAGCATCAGACACTATTTCTTTCCATTTTAAATATTAAAATATTTTATTTTTATTTCTTTTTTACTGTTATTGAGGTAACATTGGTTTAAAGCATGATATAAGTTTTGTATGTGCAACATTATATTTTTAATTCTGTATAGTTTTACTTCTGTAGTGTTATAGCATGCTCACCATCAGATACACACAGCAAACTTTGGTTTACTTCACTCTATTACCTCACAGTAAAATTAATCTTTCTAAACACCATGCTGATTATATTTATTTTTCCCTTAAAATTTCAGAAGAGAGGGTCCAAAAATCATGAAATCATATATAGACAACTTTATATTCTGCATTCATAGAGAGGATTTTCTCTCATCAAACAGTAGTCAAATTTAGAGTAGGTCCAGGATGTAAATCTAGGACTTCTGAATCCAAAGCAAAGATTTGTACAATTTGCCTCATTTATTAAGTCTAATGCGCTTTTGTGTGTATGCAAAGTTGGTTCAATCATGTCGAACTCTTTGTGACCTTATGGACTGTAACCCACCAGCCTCATCTGTCCATGGGATTCTCCAAGCAAGAACTCCATGCCATTTTATTTTCCATGGCAACTGGACTGGGTTGCCATGTCCTCCTCAAGGAGTCTTCCCATCCCAGGGATTGAACCCATGTCTCTTATGTCTCCTGCATTGGCAGGTGGGCTCTTTACAACTAGTGCCACGTGGGAAGTCCCATAATGTCCCTTTATACAGCATTTATAATCACTTTTTCTGAGAAATTTAAAGAATTTAAAGTAAACAGCTTTATTACTTAGTAGTAAATTTAACATATTTGCTGACCATGTACTTTCCTTTATCCCCCAAAGTAAATTAGTTATTTATAGTAAACCATGCTATAATTATAAAATTATTATATATATATAATTTTTTTAATGCTGAGCTACTGTAATAGTCAAAGCTATGGTTTTTCAAATAGTCATGTATGGATGTGAGAGTTGGACTATAAAGAAAGCTGAGCACCGAAGAACTGATGCTTTTTAACTGTGGTGTTGGAGGCGACTCTTGAGAGTCCCTTGGACTACAAGGAGATCCAACCAGTCCATCCTAAAGGAGATTAGTCCTGAATATTCATCGCAAAGACTGATGCTGAAGCTGAAACTCCAGTACTTTGGCCACCTGCTTCAAAGAACTGATTCATTTGAAAAAAAGCCTCATGCTGGGAAAGATTTCAATCTTTCCCAGCAAGAGAAGGAGACAACAGAGGATGAGATGTTTGGATGGCATCACTGACTCAATGGACATGAGTCTGAGTAAACTCTGGGAGTTGGCGATGGACAGGGAGACCTGGCATGCTGTAGTCCAAGGGGTTGCAAAATGTCAGACATGGCTGAGTGACTGAACTGAACATTAATCCATATAGACCTGTAGAGTCAATACACCCTAAGATGAAACTGGACTTCCCTGGTGGCTCAGGTGGTAAAGAATCCACCTGCAATGCAGGAGATCTGGGTTCAATCCCTGGTTTGGGAAGATCCTCTGGAGAAGGGAACGGCAACCCACTCCAGTATTCTTGCCTGGATAATCCCATGGCCAGAGGAGCCTGGAGGGCTGCAGTCCATGAGGTCGTAAAGAGGTGGACATGACTGAGCAACTAAGCACAGCACAGCACAACACAAGATGAAAGAACAGTTTACCCTAGGACATACAGCATGTTTTTATACACTGATGTTTTATGTTTAAGTCCACAGAATATGTTTGGCTTAGTTTTTGTGCCTTTTCAAAATTTTTCCTCTACCTTTTAAAAAAATAATTGTTTTAATTATATTGGATTGAAAGTGGAATAAAGCAATTGAATCACTTGATTATTTGAAATAAAACTGATGTGACTAAATTGGACCTCTTAAACTAATAGTAACTTTTAAATAAACAACTGGAAGACGCAGTGTATTCATTTTCCTTCAATGATATATAGAATGATACCTGAAAACATGTTTTTCAGTGTCCGTTGAGACACAGCATGAAATTTTTAAAATGACAAAGAAGTAAACCATAAAAATTATTTCGAACTCAATTTTATAATTGCTTTTACTTTTCTATAATTCATGTAGCTTCCTATTTTTTCAAACAATAGATGGACATGTATGTTATTTATAATTGGAATTGAGATGAATTTACCTCCTACTGTTCATTGTCAGTATCATATCCAAAAGCAGTGGGAGGAAATCTACCTTCTACTAATATTCAATTTGCGAACATTTGTATCCTTATATCAGCAGGAAACTCGCTCCATAAATTACAGAAACAGATGCATATCACCAGGCAAGAAGAGATTTACTCCTTTAAGATGCTGTGAGAAGCTGGTATTTTATCAGCTAAGCACTATCTTCACCTCAACATAAAAATGCATTTCATTAAATAAAATCTTTCTGGAAATTTTAGTAAATGAATTGTATCAGGCCTTAAAATCCATAATCTCTGAGTAAGCTTAAAATTAGATAATGAAAAAAAATTATAATGAAAGAAATCTTACACCTGAAAAAAATATGATCTTAGAAAGACATTCACAGGTGATATAGATAGCATTATTATATCCAGCTTGCTTATTCATGTGATTATTCAATATAAGAATTTGGGGAAGTATTAAATATGTTACAGATCTTGATTCTACCATTAATGACACAAAAATTGTAAGTTGAAGGATGATATATATAGAGTCTTTTGAGGAGTAAGTAATATTATTTTGGGGAACTTTGAGTTCCCTGATCATAAAAGACAGCAGCTTATATATATATATATATATATATATATATATATATATATTCTTTATGTTTTTTTAAAAAGAATGTGCAGTTTTGTTTTACTTTATATTGGACTCTTCTACTTTTAGAGGCTACCTATTTGGACAGAGAGCTTGACAAGGAAATAAGGCAATTTTGAATTCTAGACTTGTGTCTATCACTGACTCACCTTTGTGCATTTTATTTTCTCATATTTTGAGTGAATTGTCCAGGTATTAATATCTATACTACTTTCCACTTTCAATTTTAGTAAGCCAGCCATTAATGAATGCTCTGAGCCGGTATTGCATTTCTATTTTTTGATAAAACACTCATTGAATTTTCAAGAATCAGTAACCTATAAAATTTTCTGTCAACTTAAAAATTTTACCAAACTTTCTATAGTATATAAAATGTAGCAGTCATTTGTCTTCTAGTTAGCCATAGACTGAAATTTAAACATATGTTGTCCTAGAAAATATCTTATTCCAGCCCTGGAATGTATAAACTTATGCTAATTTTCCCGAGTTAATTCAATATTATACAAATTTTCTTATTTTTTCCCAGTAAAATGTAACCAATAAGGTATTGTAACTATCGCACTTTTTAGTTTTCCTTTTGATAAATGTGCTTGTTAATTCATTCATTTAAAATTTTTCAATTTTAATAGATTTGTGAGCAAATTCTGAAGAACTATTCTCACCAAAGTCATTGGACATAAAATAATAATTAACATTTCAATGAATGACTTCAGTGAAGTTCTTTTGCAAGAATGCTGTAAGTAATGAGAACTTTAATATACTACAAAAATTTAAATGTTTTATCATAGGAATGATTTAAAGTAAGCCAGGAATCTTTACTTGGAACTACAGACTATGAGAAGGAACACTTATCTTGATTTTTTCTGATTCTCACTCCCCACAGAAGTGCTGGACATTTTCTGCTAGTTTTTTGAGAGATCTACTCAGGTTTAGCAATGACCAATAACACAAACTTATAACTTTAAACAAGAATAAAAAAGCAATATCTGTTTTGCTAGTAGTGCAGCTCTATTCACATTAATTTCATGGTACTTGTGAAATCATTAAAAACTAAAATAAGATGTTAGAAGTTTAATTTGAAGTAAGAAGAAGGTGAAAGAATTTTTAGAATGGCTGCCATCCAAAAGTCTACAAGCAATAAATGCTCTAGAGGATGTGGAGAAAAGGGAACCCTCTTACACTGTTGATGGGAATGCAAACTAGTACAGCCACTATGGAGAACAGTGTGGAGATTCCTTAAAAAACTGGAAATAGAACTGCCATATGACCTAGCAATCCCACTGCTAGGCATACATGCTGAGGAAACCAGAATTGAAAGAGACACATGTACCCCAATGTTCATCGCCGCATTGTTTACAATAGCCAGGAAGTAGAAGCAACCTAGATGTCTATCAGCAGACAAATGGATAAGAAGGCTGTGGTATATATACACAATGGAATATTACTCAGCCATTAAAAAGAATGCATTTGAATCAGTTCTACTGAGGTGAACGAAACTGGAGCCTATTATGCAGAGTGAAGTAAGCCAGAAGGAAAAACAACAATACAGTATACTAATGCATATATATGGAATTTAGAAAGATGGTATAACCCTGTATGCCAGACAGCAAAAGAGACACAGATGTATAGAACAGTCTTTTGGACTCTATGGGAGAGGGCAAGGGTGGGATAATATAGGAGAATGGCATTAAAACATGTATATCAAATGTGAAATGAATCACCAGCCCAGGTTTGATGTATGATACATGGTGCTCAGGACTGGTACACTGGGATGACCCAGAGGGATGGAATTGGGAGGGAGGTGGGAGGGGTTCTGGAAGGGGAAGACATGTATACCCACGGTGGATTCATGTCAACATATGGCAAAACCAACATGATAATGTAAAGAAAAATAAATAAATAAAAAGTATATATATATATATATATATATAATTTTTAAAAATCGTTTTTAAGTACTTATAAGGATTTTGTTCGCATTTTCCCAGAAATGTCCTTTAATATTCACCCCGTGATATTTATCTTAATGGTGTATAATACATATAAAATATATGAGAAAACCATATATTTATATGTTTATTTTTCACATTTGCTCATGATATCATAAATTAATAAACATTATTTTTAACATGAACTAATCATTTATCTAAACACTCAGTGTAATATTAACTGTACTCTCAATATGCTAATAAGTGAAGCTGAAAAAACAGCAAAAGTCCTCAATTTCATTCCATTCTCTTTGGAATATGCAAGTATACTCTATTCTTCTGACGTTTTCTGACAGAGAAACACATAAAATCAGAATTGAACTGTTTTCTAGAAGAAGACAATTCTAATTTTATATAATTTAGTTTCTTGAAGATGTAGGATATCACAACTAATATTAAGAAGCAAAGATTATCATGAGGATAAAAGCAAAAAAAGTCTAGAAAAGCCAATTTTAGGGTTTTCACAAAAATAACTCAAGAATTCTAAGTAAAATAATGGAAGAGAAAAATCCAAAAGTGCATTGAATTTTAATTTACCTTAGCCAATTTGTTCCATATATGCAATGATTAACATCAGAAAATTATTGTATATAATGTGATAATTAAATGTTAAATATGCTATTTTGTTCATAGCATACAAAATAAAGATATGGTTAAACAGCTATCACTGGCTGAAATAGATTATAGTAATAAAGAAGCTGAAAAATACTTTAAGAGACAATCGTATGTATACATATAACCCATTAAGGAACCTAGAGAATAGAAAAATTGTAAATGCTAAAGAAACTTATAGATGAAAGTGTTTAAAACTTTAGGGGAATATGAGGCCTTTTACTAATTTTCAAAAGATAAAAACTATTAAAGAAATATTGAAATATTCTGTACGTTTAAGAAACAATGCCACATGACAATAAGATTACAGTAATAAGCAGATGACATTCCAGGAAACAATATCTGAAATAAATGACAAAGATAAATACTTATTACCCAAAATATATGATATTTTTGATAAATCAAAAAAAGATACGAATAATATTTTCCATATGATATTTCAGATGATATGAAAATCATTAGGAAAATTTAGGAAAGTTAAGACATCTACTTAATATAAGTATGAATAGACTCAACATTACTAGTAATCAGGGAAATGCAAAAAAAAAAAGTATGGAAAAAGGCAGGAAATGGAGCAAATGCTTTTATTAGGGTCCATGATTGGAGTGATTTGGTATTCCCAGGCTAAGGTCAGATTATTTATATCAAAAGGACACTAATCATCTATTGTATATATAGTAGTGTGTATATGTCAATCCCAATGTCCCAATTTATCCCTCCAGCCCTTTCCCTCTTGGTAACCATACATTTTTTATTTCTACATCTGTGACTCTATTTCTGTTTTGTAAATAAGTTCATTTGTACCTCTTTTTTTTTAAGATAACACGTATAAGCAATAACTAATATTTATATTTCTTTTATTTATTTTATTCAGTATGTTAATCTCTAGGTCAGTCCATCCATGTCACTGGAAATAGCATTATTTAAGTCTTTTTTATGGCTTAGGAATATTTAAAGTGTATTTATGTCTTCCATTTTTCTATTAATGGACATTTAGGTTGTTTCCATGGCCTGGCTATTGTAAATAGTGCTGTAATGAACATGAAGATGCATATATCTTTTCAAATTGTGGCTTTTCTCTGGGATATATGCCCAGGAATGAGACCTCTGGATCATGTTGTAGCTCTATTTTTAGTTTGTTAAGGATCCTCATCCTGTTCTCCATAGTACCTGTACCAATTTACATTCCCACAGTGTAGAGGGTTCCCCTTTCTCCCTACCCTCTTCAGTATTTATGGTCTGTAGATTATTTTGATGAGGACTATTCTGATCTGCATGAGGTGATACCTCATTGTAGTTTTGATTTGCATTCTCTAATAATTAGTGATATCAAACATCTTTTCACAGGGAACTTACTCAATACTCTGTAATGAACTATATCAGAAAAAAATCTAAAATAAGAGTGAACACCCATGCAATGTATTACTGATTCATTCTGCTGTATGGCAGGAACTAACACAACATTGTATATCAACTATAATAAAAATTGAAAAACAAAGAAAAAATTAAAATATTTTTTGGGGGAAACTGATACCTTAAAATTATTCTTCCAACCAATAAATACAATTTACTTTTTCAAAAAAGTAAATCAAAAAAGCAGGGTCTTAGCTACAAGAAGAGTTAGGGGAAGTCAGGGAAGACTGTTGATTAAAAGGGCTGCTGGTAAAGTCTTGCCAGAAGCTTACACTTGGTGCGATTCCGCAGGCTAGTATCTAGAGCGTGCCCTCCCCTGAAGAGCTAGGTGTCAGTTTAAGGTCACTGCAGCCTGCTTGTCCTAACAAAATGTATGCTGAAGCAGCGATTCCAAGAGTAGTTTAACAACTAACCTCTTCACAGCTTGGACAGCATATTGCAGCTAATTTCAGTCATATATAAACAAACGTAGGCTTGGAGAGATAATAAATAAGGCTGAGAGATATTACCATGTACTTTTTGTTGAGATAAGGAAGTTAGTGGATAAGGAATGAAAATTTAATTCAGATAGAGAAGGGCTTTTAAGAGAAATATTAGAAAGCAGAATATTATGAAATTACAAATGTAGGACAGAAGCACTAGCCACACTGGTATTCATTGGAAATATGATAATGATAATTTTAGGAACATCAAGAGAAGTGATGTTAGGGTAGCTAATTTTCAAAAATTTCCATTTTTCTTAATTGAATAAGCTCTGTAACATCTAGAATTTTGCAAATTTCATTTAATTAATGATATTTTGTAGATTCAGGTGACTATAAATTATTTTCACAGCTCTATTCTTCTTAATGAGTGATGAGACTGTATATTATAATCCAGGACAGCTAAATCTATCTATACATTTCCTCCTACAGGATACTTTTATATATACAAATTTAACCATGAATCAGAAAAATGAACAGTGTAAATATTGGATTCTACTTAGAAATCAGAGCCTAAAAGCAGCACACATGAATGCATACATGAAGATCAGATTTTAAGGTCAAACTCCATGCAGAAAATAGAGTCAATAAGAAAGCCTTTGATGATATATTAAAATATGAATATGCATTTATATATAAATATACATATTCAAATATATAGACTATGAATATATATACTTAACATTAAGGCATTATTTTAATAATAAATCATGAGAAATGATAATGAAATCACTTTACATGAACATTGTATTTTTATGTTGCATGTATTTATAAAGCCATTTCATGCAGAATATTCCTTCCAAGTAGGTTAACCAAAAATTTAACAATTGTTTTATATTATGCTGGATTTAAGCCAAGTTTAACTAACTATAGTTAGAAAAAATATGAGCTATGTAGCACACATAAGTATGAAATATGCCAATCAAAGTGAAATTATGGGCTACATAGCAGACAGGATCATGGGATATATATATACACACACACACACACAAACAGATATCTATATATTGGGGTTTTTTTGCTTGAGGTAAAAATTAAAGGAAGTTTGGAACAATTGTAAAGCTTATGTCCAATCCCCTTTTATTCTCATAATATTGGTAGACATTATGAATTTAATTTTTATTGTTCCCTTTGGTACTTCATTGCAGACGTGAAAACGTTATTAACTTTGAACAAAGTACCATGAGCAGCATGACTTAATTCACTCTATAAATCTTTCTCACTGTCCTCATTTCTTTGTCTACTATCAGCTTTGCAAAGGAATCAAATGAGTTTCACATATTCCATTTTGTTTTTAGTTTCATTAACTTCCTCTTCAACAGTCTCACCATTAAAAATCATCATAGGTTTATATTGCATTCACCTTTTGAAGAGATCAGGCCAGTTCTTAGGACTTTTTCACATTTTGGATTGTTTTTGTTATTTGTTTTATTTATTAAGTATGCATTTATTATATATTTGGCTGTGTTGGGTCTTAGTGGCAGCCTGAGGACCTTCATTATTTTTGTTGCAACACATGGATCTTCAGTTGCAACATGCAAACTCTTAGTTGTGACATGTGAGATCTAGTTCCTTCACCAGAGATTAAATCCAGACCTCCTGCATTGGGAACACAGAGTCTTAACTGCTGAACCTCCAGGGACGTCACTATCCGATTGTTTTTAGGAAGCTGTTTATATTCAGGTTAGACATCCTTGGTAAGTTCTTGCATAGGTGTATTCTGTACTATATATATATTACATCACATCAGGCATCGCGACACACAGGATGTTTCAGCCTCAGTCATTAACGATACATGGTTAAGTCAGTTACAGCCAAATCATTTTTCCTGCTACGTATAGTCCTCTCTCTCTCACCTCACTGACTCCAAAAATTGCTACTAATCTGTAAAATGATATTCTAACATCTAACAAACTTCCTATTTGTCAATAATCCTTTACTATGTGATGGCTTTCACATTTATTAGTGACTCTTGATTCTATAATTATATGGAAATTACATAATCTTCTAATTTCATCATCTTTTTTCTATTAGCTGGTTGGTATTCTTCTCTTAGAAGAATTTTTCTTTATTTACTGGAGAGGAACTAAGATTCCAAAAACAACAAAAAAAGAAGGTAAATGCTAAATTATTGTTCTTTACATTTGCTTAAATTTGCTACTGGCCTCTTTATATAACAAAGTTTTTAAGTTTGAAACACAAAATTGAACAAAAGTTTCTTTATTTTTCCTTATCAGAGTATGTTTTACATTGTGTGGTTTCACAAACTTATGGAAAATTATATGGTAATCTCTCCCATGGCAACCACGTGAGAAGTAACTGTTTAGTCTTATCAGCTGAACCCAGGTAACCCCGCAGAATCTTTCTCAGCAGAGGAGTCACAGAAGCCCTTGCATCAATCAAAACTGGTACATCAAACAGAACTGGTATAACCAATACTGACCCTCTACTCCTACAATATAAGAGCATAGCCTTAGTATCAGAAGGTTTTTGTTGTGATCACCATAGTGTTACCACTTGTATGACTTAGAGTATGTTGCATAAAAGTTTGCTAGGGTTAATTTCATATCTGTGTATTAAAATGATGAAATTACATACCTCATAGAGATGCTGGTAAAAATGCAAGGTATATGTGCACAATTCTGTTTCATGCCGAGACTCTAACGGAAAGTCATTTTAAACACAGTTTAGGAGCTTTGATAAAGTGCTTCTTTGGTGGCACACCAGTAAAGAATCAGCTTGTAATGCAGGAGACATGGTTCAATCCCAGGGCTAAGAAGATTTCCTGGAGTAGGAAATGGCAACCCACTCCAGTATTCAGTTCAGTTCAGTTCAGTTCATTTCAGTAGCTGAGTCATGTCCAACTCTTTGCGACCCCACGAATGGCAGCACGCCAGGCCTCCTTGTCCATCACCAACTCCCAGAGTCCACCCAAACCCATGCCCATTGAGTTGGTGATACCATTCAGCCATCTCATCCACTGTCGTCCCCTTCTCCTCCTGCCCCAAAACCTTCCCAGCATTAGGGTCTTTTCCAATGAGACAACACTTCACATGAGGTGGCCAAAGTATTGGAGTTTCAGCTTCAACATCAATCCTTCCAATGAACACCCAGGACTGAGCTCCTTTAGGATGGGCTGGTTCGAACTCCTTGCAGTCCAAGGGACTCTCAAGAGTCTTCTCCAACACCACAGTTCAAAAGTATCAGTTCTTTGATGCCCAATTTTCTCCACCATCCAACTCTCACATCCATACATGACTACTGGAAAAACCATAGCCTTGACTAGACGGACCTTTGTTGGTAAAGTAATGTCTCTCTGTTTTTCAATATGCTATCTAGGTTGGTCTTAACTTTCTTTCCAAGGAGTAAGTGTCTTTTAATTTCATGGCTGCAATCACCATCTGCAGTGATTTTGAAGTCCAAATAAATAAATAAATAAAGTATGACATGGTTTTTACTGTTTCCCCATCTATTTCCCATGAAGTGATGGGTCTAGATGCCATGATCTTAGTTTTCTGAACATTGAGCTTTAAGTCAACTTTTTCACTCTCCTCTTTCACTTTCATCAAGAGCCTCTTTAGTTCCTCTTCACTTTCTTCCATAAAGGTTGTGTTGTCTGCATATCTGAGGTTATTAATACTTCTCCCAGCAATCTTGATTCCAGCTTGTTCTTCTTTCAGCCCAGCGTTTCTCATGATGTACTCTGCATACAAGTTAAATAAGCAGGGTGACAATATACAGCCTTGACATGCTCCTTTTCCTATTTGGAACCAGTCTGTTGTTCCATGCCCAGTTCTAACTGTTGCTTCCTGACCTGCATACAGGTTTCTCAAGAGTCAGGTCAGATGAGTGTATGCATACCCTGGGCTTCCCTGGTGGCTCAGATGGTGAAGAATCTACCTGCAATGAAGGAGACCTGGGTCAGGACGATCTACTGGAGAAGGGAGTGGCCACCCACTCCAGTATGCTTGCCTGGAGAATTCTGTGGACAGAGAGCCTTGTGAGTTACAGACCATGGGGTAGCAGAGACAGACACGACTGAGCAACTAAAATACACACACACATACCTACTCTAGGAAACTGTGATTAAACTGTGGGATATGTCATTATCAGAAATGCACATATAGTCATATCAGTTAGTCAGTTCAGTCCCTCAGTCGTGTCCGACTCTTTGCGATCCCATAGACTATAGCACTCCAGGCTTCCCTGTCCATCACCATCTCGCGGGGCTTACTCAAACTCATGTCCATAGAGTCAATGATGCCATCCAATCATCTCATCCTCTATCATCCCCTTCTCCCACCTTCAATCTTTCCCAGCTTCAAGGTCTTTTCCAATGAGTCAGTTCTTTGCATCAGGTGGTCAAAGTGTTGGAATTTCAGCTTCAGCATCAGTCCATCCGAAGGAATATTCAGGACTGATTTTCTTCAGGATGGACTGGTTGGATCTCCCTGCAGTCCAAGGGACTCTTAAGAGTCTTCTCCATCATCACAATTCAAAAGCATCCATTCTTTCACACTCAGCTCTCTTTATAGTCCTACTCTCACATCCATACATGACTACTGGGAAAACCATAGCTTTGACTAGATGGATCTTCATAGACAAAATAATGTCTCTGCTTTTTAATATGCTATCTAGGCTGGTCATATCTTTTCTTCCAAGGAGCAAGCATCTTTTAATTTCATGGCTCCAGTCAGCATCTGAAGTGATTTTGGAGCTCCCCCAAAATAAAGTCTGTCACTGCTTTCATTGTTTCCCCACCTATTTGCCATAT
The DNA here is from genome assembly GCA_007570785.1 of Antilocapra americana. NCBI lineage: Eukaryota > Metazoa > Chordata > Mammalia > Artiodactyla > Antilocapridae > Antilocapra > Antilocapra americana. The sequence continues at coordinate 5,943,333 of ML660211.1, read as the reverse complement.
AGTGATGGGGCTGGATGCCATGATCTTAGTTTTCTGAATGTTGAGTTTTAAGCCAACTTTTTCACTCTCCTCTTTCACTTTCATCAAGAGTCTCTTCAGTGTGCCTTCACTTTCTGCCATACGTGTGGTGTCATCTCTGTATCCGAGGTTATTGTTACTTCTCCCAGCAATCTTGATTCCAGCTTGTGCTTCATCCAGCCTGGCATTTCACATGATGTACTCTGTATTTAAGTTAAATAAGCTGGATGGCAATATACAGCTTTGACATACTCCTTTCCTGATTTGGAACCAGTCTGTTGTTCCACGTACAGTTCTAACTGTTGCTTCTTGACCTGCATAAAGATGTATCAGGAGACAGGTCAGGTGTTCTGATATTCCCATCCCTTTCAGAATTTCCCATTTTATTGTGGTCCACACAGTCAAAGGCTTTAGCATAGTCAGTAAAGCAGAAATAGTTGTGTTTTTTTGTTTTTTGTTTTTTTTTTTTGGTAACTCTCTTGCTTTTTTGATGATCCAGCGGATGTTAGCAATTTGATTTCTGATTTCTCTGTCTTTTCTACATCCAGCTTGAGCATCTGGAAGTTCACAGTTCATGTACTGTTGAAACCTGGCTTGGTGAATTTTGAGCATTATTTTGCTGGTGTGTGAGATGAATGCAATTGTGTGGTAGTTTGAGCATTCTTTGGCATTGTCTTTCTTTGGGATTCGAATGAAAACTGACCTTTTCCAGTCCTGTGGCCACTGCTGGGTTTTCCACATTTGCTGACATATTGAGTGCATAATTTTAACGGCGTTATCTTTTAACAGTGGAGGACCAGGCTGGGGCTGGAGCATGGAAGATGGAGTGCTACTGTCTGTGAATCAAAGTACAAATCAATACTGCAAATCTCGGGTTGCATGGGGGTGCTCTGTGCTTCCATAAAGTACCCACAGGAGTGTTTAACTAGGCATACACCTGTAAGGATGAGGAGAATGTGGGAAGATTTGACAGCAAGACGATTTTGGAAGACACACACACACACACACACACACACACACACACACACAATGGGTGTCTGTCTATAAAATGGCAGAGTGGTAGTTCTCCTGTGAGAACTCCAAACTTGTAACTCACTGCTGAACAGCCGTTGACAGGAGAATGTTGATCCTACCAAAGAAAGATAACCATGTCCAAGGACAAAGGAGAAGCCCTTGCAAGACGGTAGGAGGGGCAAAATTGCATTTAGAATCAAACCCCATACTTCCAGAGATGCTCGGAGGGCTCATACAAACCTTGTGTGTACCAAGACCCCACAGAGACTGAGCCAAAACTGTGTGTATCTCCTGTGGAGGTACAGATCAGTAGTGGCCTGATACAGGGGCAGGAGCTCTGGATGCAGCAGACCTGGGTATGGCTTAAGCCCTCTTGGAGGAGATTGCCATTAACCCCAACATAGAGTTACTGAACTTACACAGCACTGGGGAACCAGACTCTTGGAGGTAACAAGCAAAACCTGTGCTCACCAGGACCCAGGAGAAAGGAGCAGTGACCCCATGAGAGACTGACCCAGATTTTCTCATGAGCATACAGCAGTCTCCAGTGGAGGTGTAGGTTGGTGGTGGCCTGATGCAGGGTCAGGGGCACTGAGTGCAGCAGTGGGTGCATGGGACGTTTTGAAGGAGGTCACCATTATCCTCATTACCTCTATGTATAGTCACAGTAATATATGTATAAGAACATTGATAATCACACTATTCATGACACTCAGAAACTGGAATCAAACAAATGTCAAGAATAGTAAAATAAAAAATTAAATCATGATATATTCACTAGTCATCTTTTAGGATTTTAGATAGCTCCACTGAAAATAGTGGAAACAGTGACATTTTAATTTTGGGGGGTTCAAAATCACTGTGGACAGTGACTGCAGCCATGAAATTAAAAGAAGCTTGCTCCTTGGAAGGAAAGCTATGACAAACCTAGACAGCCTGTTAAGAGAAGGAACATAACTTTACCAGCAAAGCACCATAGAATTGATCCTATTGATCTGTGTTGCCAGAGAAGACTCTTGAGAGTCCCTTGGACAGCAAGGAGATCAAACCAGTCAATCCTAAAGGAAATCAGCCCTGAATATTCATTGGAAGGAATGATGCTGGAGCTCCAATATTTTGACTATACAATGTAAAGTGCTGACTCATGCTGGGGAAGTTTGAAAGCAAAAGAAGAGGTCAGCAGAGGATAAATTGGTTGAATGGCATCATTCTCAACACAATGAACATGAGTTTGAGCAAACACCAGGAGACAGACAGCAACACCAAGAGTACTGCAGTCCATGGGGTTCCAGAGTCAGATACAACTTTGGATGAGCAACGACACAATATTCACAAATGGAATATTATTATTATATATAGCAAAAATAAGCTGCACACAATTTTATGAAAAACTCACAAAAAGATTAGGGAAAAAAGGCCCAGACACAAAAGAATATATACTGTATGATCCCTTTTTTACTAAGTTTAAAAATAGTGAAGATTTATCTGTGACGTTGGAAGGATTCCCTTTGGGAACAAGTGACTAGAAGGAACCTTTGAGTTAGAATACGATTAGGGTTACCTTGCTTCTTAAAATTAACCATAGATCTGTTCACTTTTTTTTTAGATATACTTTTTTAAAAAAATTATTTATTTATTTTCTTTAAATTATTGTGTTGGTTTTGCCATACACTGACATGAATCCGCCATGGGTATACATGTGTTCCCCTTCCAGAACTCCCCTCCCACCTCCCTCTGGATTCCATCTCTCTGGGTCATCCTGGTGTACCAGCCCTGTATCAAGCATCAAACCTGGGCTGGCAATTGATTTCACATATGATAATTTACATGTTTCAATGCCGCTTTCCCATATCATCCCACCCTTGCCCTCTCCCATAGAGTGCAAAAGACTGTTCTATACATCTGTGTCTCTTTTGCTGTCTTGCATACATGGTTATCGTCACCATCTTTCTAAATTCCATATATATGTGTTAGTATACTGTATTGTTGTTTTTCCTTCTGGCTTACTTCACACCTATTATACAGAGTGAAGTAAGCCTGTTTACTTTTTAAAAAATTGTTGAGTTCTACAAACATTGTATTTTCTGTATTTAGGTTGTAATTTTTTAATGTTAAAAACTTTGTTTAAAGCATCTAATAGTGTTTTGCACAGAAGATACTGGGTAAAGGTTCTTCTTTTCCTATTTTCTTATAAATAATGAGAGCGTGTGAATGACAAACTGAGACAATCCTTTCACCCCAAACTCTGCCATTTTTTAGAAATACAAGTGGTTTCACATACCTCTACTGTTGTGTTTAAAAAGCAAAATTTAACTTATTGGTATACTGTATTCCAGGAGGATTGTCTCTGAATACATGTTGTGAATAATGTTCAAGTATAGACCACTCACTTTACGACATAGAAATTATATTTCAAAGTCCAAGAGGAATTACACAGAAACTGTTCTTTCTATTACCAACTAGAAAGGAGATATCTGGCCTGTTACAGATTGCTTTTAAAATTCTTTATGATGTTGTATTGTTAAGTTTTCGAAACATGTTGTGTTTTCAGCCTTTAAAATTTTTAAATTGCAGTGGTCCATCTAAGCATTGTGTGCTTAAAATCAAGAATGGTATAGAAAAATGACCTGTATTTATTTTCAGTGAAATTTGTAAACTTTATTTGTAAATTTAAGTAACATAGAGGAATTTGCATGGACGATGCATGTAAGTCTTTTAATTCATCCCTAAAAATGCATGTACATACTCTGAATAACTGATTTTCTCCATTTTTTCTACATATATATATGATGAAAATATTTAGAATAAAAATGTGGACTTCAGTAAATCTAGATAATAAAGTTGTAAGAGCTCGCATATTTAATATATACATATGTTTTGCATTATTCAAGGAGGACACAAACAGATGGAGAAATGTGCCGTGTTCGTGGATTGGAAGAATCAATATAGTGAAAATGAGTATACTACCCAAAGCAATCTATAGATTGAATGCAATTCCTATCAAGCTACCAGAGGTCTTTTTCAAAGAATTAGAACAAATAATTTCTCAATTTGTATGGAAATACAAAAAACCTCGTATAGCCAAAGCAATCTTGAGAAAGAAGAATGGAACGGGCGGAATCAACCTACCGGACTTTAGGCTATACTACAAATCCACAGTCATTAAGACAGTATGGCACTGGCACAAAGACAGAAACATAGATCAATGGAACAGAATAGAAAGCCCAGAGATAAATCCACGCATCTATGGATGCATTATTCAAAGAAATCAAAATCTTGATATTTTAATTCTAGTTCAGGTTGACCTACATAATATCAACATAATTTGGCTTAAATATGATTTTTAAAAAATTCTGGCGATACAAATAAAGATTACTGTTTTCACCCGACTGATTTAGTATTGAGTTGAATTAATTTTTAAAAAGATCTGTAATGACTATAGGCAATATGCAAAACTATATTTTGTGGCAACAGGTTTACTTAAGTTTTCAAGTAACTAGCGATGATAGAAGTTATGATAAGGAAAAATATAAGAGTTTTAAAATATCCACTTGTATTATCTCCATTAGGACATGTGTATGGATAAATAATTTTATCACATAAATATATAATATATTGTATAAATTAATAAAGTAAAAGACCCCATTGCAATGCAGAAAGTACAGACACCTGTATTACCACTTAAAAAATAGTTTTATTTATTTTTGGCTGTGTTGTATCTTTGTTGCTATATGTAGGCTTTTCTCTAGTAGTGGTGAGCAGGCACTACACTCTATTTGTGGTTTAAGGGCCTCTCATTGCTTTAGCTTCTTTTGTTGTAGAGCGTAGTCTCTAGAGAGCTTGGGCTTCACTAGGGAAGCATGTGGACTCAGTAGCTGTGGTTCCTAAGCTCTAGAGCACAGGCTCGGTAGCTGCGGTTCATGAGCTTAATTGCCTGGCAGTATGTGGGACATTCCTGGACCAGGGATTGAACCTGTGTCTCCTGCATTGGCAGGAGCATTCTTTACCACTGAGCCACGCAAGCTTACATTAAATAACAATTGAAAAATGAGATCTCTTGGAGTTATATATTTTGTTTTACAAGGCATTAGCAATTTTAATTACAAATATTTGATATTGACCCAATTTTACACTAATCCCCATGATATTTAGCTTATGAATTGGCAGTGTGCATCCTTTAATGCTGTTTAAATGTCACATGAGATTTAACTGTGTGTAAAACTTGGTCCCTTTTGGCAGCGAAAAGTAGACTATTACTGTGAAAAATGTTCTTAATTCCCTCAGAATTTCTGCTTTACCATGTTTGCTAATCAAAGATGCTCAATTTTAAATATTTATCAACATGAAGACCATACATTATAAATGATTTCTGAGAGAGATTAGATAAAATGTTAAGTAGTAAAGTATTTAATGGTAATAAATGAGAAGTGGTAAAAGCGATCATTCAAACAAAGATGCAATATTACTGGAACTTCTTAATTTTCATGAATCAGCAAGGGAAAAAAAATAAAACATAATATTCATTATAGAGTTACTCAATTCCATTAGAGGCTCTTTCTCCTTTCTTTTCTTTGCCCTCTTTGTTTTCTTTTTTATCTCAATCTTCTTGTGTTTCTTCATCTTACTATGTTTCTTCTGCTCCATATTCATATTTCTACTTCTTTTCTTTTCCTCCTCCTCCTCTTGATTTTTTTTCTTTTTTTCCAAGTAATGGTATTAACAAACAGCAAGAGTAAAACAAAACTAACTTAATAATGAACTATATTTATAAATGCATTATTGTATATTTTAATAACAATTTGTGTATTAAACTGTTTTGCAGGTGTATCAAAATCAGTTGAATGATTATTGATCAAATAACTGCTTTGTAAGATCTATAATTCTATTATAATGTTGCAAGTAGTTAAGGAGCAGAAATGAAGATTCAAGTAAAGTGAACATCACATAAAATATACAAAGCTATTTTATCTCAAAAATAAAGGGAATCATTATATAAAAATTAATGATATTGATATACAAGAATGATCATCATGAGATTACTCTTCTGCTTTTATTAATGTTATTTGAAAGCCTTCAACATAACTAACTTCAGAACTAGCTTTAATAGCAGTATTAATATTTCATATGTAATATTGTGTGTGTTCTCAGTTGTGTCCAACTCTTTACAATTCCATGGACTTTAGCCTGACAGGCTCCTCTATTCATGGGATTTCCCAGAAAAGAATACTGAAGTGGGTTGCCATTTCCTATCCAGAGGATCCTCCTGATCCTCCTGTGTCTATTGTATCTCCTGCATTGATAAGTGTATTTTTTTACCACTAGCGCCACCTAGGAAAACCATTTTATATATGATGGATCACAAATATGATTCAGTTAGACTAAAATGATGCTCATTGCAGAAAATAAATCAAAGAAATACTCCTTACTTTTTTGGGACATATAGTCCTGTAAAATTTGTTGAAAAATTGAACTTTGGGAAATAAAAATCATTTATTGTATGTGCAACTTATATTTTATCTGTCATACCTAACATTGTTAAAAATGAATCTTTCTTAATTGTTTCCTCATGTCTACTTTTGACCTCTGTAGGAAGTACATTATTTGGGTACTGATTCCTTGCTGACCACACACTATTAAAATGGAGTCAATTAATTCAGCTCAGTTCAGGCACTCAGTCATGTCCAACTCTTTGCCACTCCACAGACAGCAGCACACTCAGGCTTCCTTGTCCATCACCAACCCCTGGAGCTTGCTAAAACTTATGTTCACTAATACAGCCCATAGAATTCTCCAAGCCAGAATACTAGAGTGGATAGCCTTTTCCTTCTCCAGGGGATCTTCCCAACCCAGGGATTGAGTCCTGGTCTCTACATTGCAGGTGGATTCTTTACCAGCTGAGTCACAAGGGAAGCCCAAGAATACTGGAGTGGGTAGCCTATCCCTTCTCAGTGGATCTTCCCAACTCAGGAATTGAACTAACGTCTTCTGCATTGTAGGAGGATTATTTAACAACTGAGCTATCAGGGAAGCCCATTAATTAATTAGTTTATGCCAAATTATTAAACATATTAATTTAATAAATGAGATTATATATATTTGCTGTACTATATATTTATCATTGAGTTTAATTTGATTTATAAGTGTTTAAATTCAATTAATTTGTCTCTTTCCACTGTAATAATATAATGGCCTATCACCGGGCCTCGAATATCTGAGTTGTATCTGATATTGCATGAGAATATCTTTCAAGCATATATGCAAAAAAAGAAAACAAGTATTGATATTAGGAAGAGAGAAAAAAAAAAAACAAATATGCCTTGCAGGTAAAAAGCTAAAATATTGTCAGAGGATAGCAAAAGTATTGAAAAGCATAACGAAATTTTAAAAAAAGATTTTCTTTAAAATATATGTGATAAACTAAAGAAACCCTCCCAACTAGGTAGGACCATTGAATAAACTATAGAACCCTTAGAAATGGAAAGTGAGAAAAGGACACAAATTAAAATTTAAAATTTCACAAAACTCATAAAAAAATATTCAACCTCACTATCATAAAAAAAAAGGTAACTGATGTCCTCTTGCCTATGTAAGTTTTTAAAAGACATAGATTTGAGGGAAAAAAAGTGGGTTTAGGATTAGAACTATTAGAGCTTTACAATGGATATGAAAATTGATACAAACTCTCTAGAAAACAATTTTTAATTAAGCAAACAACTATATTAGTTTAAGCTATTTTTAAAAAGAGGCATATTTTGGTTCAGACAACTAAAAAGAGATATAAAACTCTATGACTCAAACAAAATAGAAATACATATTTTTTCACGTAGTCTGAACATGTGCAATGGTCATGGCAGGTAGGCATTTCCAATTCATGAGACTATGCAGCGATTGATATCCCTTCCTTTTTTATATCTCTGCCACCATCTCCAAGAGGATTGTTGTTATCAGACTGAATAACATGGTTTTCCACTACATCTTTACAACAAGAAGAGAAAAAGTAAGAGACTGCATGTCTACTGTGCTAAGGCCAAGATCTAGTCAAAGTAATTATCATTTCCAATTATATTCAATTGCAACAAACTTAGACACATAAATATAGCTATCTGAAGATAGCCTGGGTCTAAGATTTCTCTAAGTGGTGTACTAGTTAGCATAACAGCTTTAGAATTAGTGATAGTTTCTTGCTTTCAAGCAATGGTGTGTGAAAGTTAACACATCCAAAAGACTTTCCTGGTCACAGTTCTTAAACTTATGGGCTTTTCTCCTATATTTAATGTTGCCTATGTTCTGCTCAACTTTCTCTGTCATTGTCAATTAATTCCATGCCATCTGAACACTTATTTTAACCCATGCAGCTGGGCTGACAACCACTGTATACATAAATAAAAATAATGCAATGCATTTCAAGAAGATTCTGGGTGACAGTTCCCCTACTTTCAGTTTCAACTCCTTTTAACAGTAGGCAAACAATTGCTTTTTCCTTATACTGAATTTTCAAATTCTGTATTTTCACAAAATTGTTATTTATGTTGCAGTCGGAACTTTCTTTCTTTTTTTTTTTTTTCAGCAGGACGTTATCTCTTTCCAATTATGTCTGCAAACTGGCATTCTGACTGCCTCTTGTAGAGTTATTATCTCCATAGACTGCACTCTGCTTTCCAAGTATCACAGGCGGCAGTTACATCAACTTTTTTCAACGGTGTCAGAAAGATCGTAAGTCATCAAGTCTGTGTGCATTGTTTCCTTGTTGTCCAGCACCAGATAGCAAGCTATTGACATATATTTTAAGTTTTGTTTGAGCAACACTCCAATTTCAGAATTCCATTAATACTTTATGTATTATCTAGGTGAAAGGCTAAGCTGCTATAATAAAGATATCACAAAATAGAGTTAATTACATAATAAAGATTTAATTATGTTTTCACCAGGGTCCCATGAAAAGCTGGTGGTAGCTATAGTAGCCCTTGGATCCACAGCAAGCAATAGCCCTGTAGTAATGTCCTCATGTTATCATGCCTCTTCTAACTCTGGCTTTACTAAGATTGTTTTCATTATTCAGACCATGAAAAAAGACAAATACATGATCCAAGCAATGAACTTGGTAATATACACAAGAAGCAAAAGGATAGAAATAATAACAACAAAAAAAAGAAGATGAAATCAAAGTAAGTAAATGGGGTCTCAGTAGCAGTATGACTAATGATATGCAATCACTATTAAAACTCATAACTTACTACGGGGGAGATATTTATTGGTGACTGAATATTCATATGCTTCTCCATATTTCTTAGCATCTTTGCACAAATGTTTGCCTACGGGAACAGTTATGACCAATAGGAAAATTAGAAATCATTCTGTTTCATCCATAGAGAAACATTTAGAGGACTATACTTGAAATTGTAATTTGCTTCGCTTCTGGTTTATTGGACATGGATGACTGACCCTGGGATGACAAAGTACCCCCCCCAAAATCCAAGTGGCCCTGATTACTGAGTCATCACATGAATCATTCATACCATGGAGAGTCATCAGAAATATATCAGAGTTGGCAGGTGGTTCAGATGATACAGAATCTGCCTGCAAAGGAGGAGATCCAGGTTCAATCCCTGGGTCAGAAGATCAACCTGTAGGTTTTGAAGGATTCACATTTTTGTCACACCTGATAAATTTGTGTTGATTTCTAATGTCTTTTTAGAGTTTTGTATATAATTCTCTTTTTCTATGTTTTTTCTTTGTGTTTTGTTGTTGATTGGACTGATGTTTTAGCTTAATTTTTTTTCCTATATACTGCTGAGCATTTACATCTATTTTTAAAGGTTATGATAGGAATTTCATTTGAATATTGAACCTACTAAAATCTAAAGTATAAATAGATCAGTATTTTAACTGACTTCCTGAACATTTTTGGAGTACCTTAAAATATTTTAGTTCTAGTGAATTTTCTACAGATTATATGTTATAGTCTTCTCATATTTTGTATATTTTAATACTTAAGTTATTTTTATATCTTTTTATGCAATCAAAGATTATGTAATTTCAAAGGTTTTCTAAATTTCTCTCTGGTTACAATTGATTCTTGCCTGTCAGTCAGTCCTTTCTGGTATTATATTCCTTCTTGAAGTACAGTCTTTAAATTATCTGTTAGTTAAGATCATTTGGTAATAAACTTTATCTAGCTTTTTTTCCCCTGAATATATTTATATTTCAACCTCATCCCAAAATAAAATTCCCTGAGGTTAAACCTTTAGGTTGAAAAATATTTTCTATCATCATTAAACTTATTTTTCTTTTTGTTTGCCCTATTTTTCTAATCTCTTATTAGTTTCATTTTTTAAATATAAAATTTCCATATTTCTGAATCTTTTAAAGATATTTACTTTATCTTGATGTCCGACAGTTTCACTGAAATGGTTTTTGTGAACTTTTATTTTGTTGTATTTACTGAGTTTTCTCAAATCAAAATGAAAAATATATGACCAACCTTTATACTTTGATCATTATTCCCATTACCATTTGGAACCATTCTCTTTTCCTTGGGATTCTGATTGGATGTGTAGCATAAATTATTTCTCTCTTCTCCGTGTATCAGCATTTCTATTATATTTTTGTTTTCTAGATCTTTCATCATTTCTGAGTCATTTCTTCCTAGACATGATCTTTCAGGTCTTTCTGCTTGTCTGATATTCTGTGTTTCCCCATTTGGGTTTTTAATTCAGTTTCATTATGTATGCATATTTTGAGAAGTTTTATTTGATTATTTTCTCCTATGCCTGATGACCTTTATAGTCTATTTTTCCTATGCTTCCTATTTTATCCAAACATACACATTCACCCTAATCTTCAACAAGAGTGTCAGGGACATACAATATAAAAATGATAGTCTCTTCAATAAATGGTGCTGGGAAAACTGGATTACCACATGCAGAATGAAACTGGAATTTCGCCTCATGCCATATACATAAACCATCATAAAATAAATGAACAATTTAAACATAAGATTTGAAATTACAACACTAGAATGAAACATTGGATAAATATAGTCATTTTTTCCATGGAAACTATTTTTCCTCATTTTGTTATAGTCTACTTAATGTTAAACATGCTTCCATTTTTATTTTACTTTGTAGGGAAAGGCATTTTACTTCTTCTTACAAAAAAAAAATCAAATATTTGACCATGAAATTGAGGACAAAATTTTGAAACAGTGGAAATCGATTTTAAAGAGTTAGCAAATACAGGTTGTGCTGAAATATTTTGACAATAATTCAACTACTGCAAGCATGATTGAGGCTCTATTTTTAGTTGCATAGCTTTTTGTTTTGAAGTGTCTAGTGACTATATATTATGAGCATATATCATGTATTGTGAGATGAATTGTAAGTAACATTAAAAAAGTCTTGGTCCAAATTCTCCACTCAAAGGACTTGAAAAATAAAGACATAGACATTAGCAACCATATTACACAATAAAGATGAACAGCATAATTTGACAAAAGTAAACAGAAAAAACTTGAAACATAGGCTAAATGAGTGAGTTCGTATGGACAAGAAAAAGACTCATCTTCTAGAGAAATGTAAATAAACACAAAAATAAACAAGTGAGACCTAATTAAACTTAAAGTTTTTGCACAGCAAAGGAAATTATAAATAAGGCGAAAAGCAGCCCTCAAAATGGGAGAAAGTTATAGCAAATGAAACAACTGACAATAATTAATTTCCAAACTATACAAGCAGCACATGAAACTGAATACCAGTAAAACAAATAACCCAATCAAAAAGTGGGAAAGAATGTTCACTTCATCAACACATATACTATAATTGAAATAATATAGAGAAGATGAGCATGGCCCCAGTGCAAGGAAGACAAGCAAATTTACAAAGTGTTACATAATTAAAAAAAAATGTGGCAAAGTGAATTAAACAGATACTTACCCAAAGAATACATACAGATAGCTAATAAACACATGAAAAGATGTTCAATATCGCTCATTATTAGTGAAATGCAAATCAAAACTACAAGAAGTTATCCCTTTGCACTAGTCAGAATGGCCATCATCAAAAATGCCTACAAACAATAAAGGCTGGAGATAGTGTAGAGACTATCTCTTGCAGTGTTGGTGGAAATGTAAACTGACATAGCCACTATGGAAGGCAGTATGGAGATTCCTTAAAAAACTAGGAATAAAACCACCATATGACCCAGCAATCCCATTGCTAGGCATGTACCCTTAGGAAACCAAAATTGAAAAAGACACATGTACTACAAAATTCATTGCAGCACTATTTACCATAGATAGGACATGGGAGCAACCTAGATGACCAATCAACAGATGAATGGATTAAGAAATCCTGGTACATATATGCAATGGAATATTCCTTGGTCATGAAAAGGAATGTATTTGAGTCAGTTCTAATGAGGTAGATGGTGGACCTAGAGTCTGTTATACAGAGTGAAGTCAGAAAGAGAAAAATAATATCATATACTAATGCTACTAATGCATATATATGGAATTTAGAAAGATGGTACTGATAAAATTATTTGTAGGGCAGCAATGGATACACTAACTTAAGAACACAGTGTGGAGAAGGGAGGAAGGAGAGGGTGGGATCTATGAAGAGAATAACATGGAAACATACATATTTAAAACAGGTAGCCAATGGAAATTTGCTGTGTGACTCAGTGAACTCAAACCAGGGCTCTATAACAGCCTACATGGGTGGAGGGAGGGGACATATGTATGCCTATGGCTGATTTATGTTGATTGGCAGAAACCAATACAATACTGAAAAAAAATTATCCTTCAATTAAAAATAAATTAATTAATTTTTTTTTTAAAAAGAAAAAAGTGAAGACCCAACATCAGTCATGTGTGCTTTGGAATTCAGGTGCAGTTTAAACAAGTGTTGGACAAAGGATAAAATGAACTGCTTTGAGTTAGAAATAGTTGGAAATGAAATAAACAAAAAATGTTGGATTTATGTGAGGATAAATAATAGTAAAATCTAATACATCAGGGAAGAATGCTGACTATGAAGACAGAGCCATACATGACCTTGAGCAAATGCACAATAGTTGAAGAAAACAAGGAACAATTAAATTAAACATGTGTCAATTAAGTGACTGCTCTGTGCCAAACATTTCACTAGGTTCAGAGTTTAGATTGATGAATGAAAAAATCCATACTCTCCAAGGGGTAGAAATCTAAACCATGAGCTAAAGAAGTAAATTGCCAATTACCACACAGCAGGATAAATGTTTACACAAATTCAGTAGTTGCTTAGGAACCATAGAAGAAAGTGCATACCTCCATAGGTAGGCTTATGTATATATGATTGCATATTTCTATTTATGTTATTTAATTTTACTACAGCTAGTATTCAATAACAATTTTTCCAAGGCTTTTGGTATTTGAAGCTTACATTACTTAGGATAACAGAATATGTCAGAATATTTGGCATTACAGTAAGTATTCAGTGTATACCAAGTGTAAATGATTTTAAAGAAGAAGCAAGCAGGAGAACAAAAGGATAAAGGAAAAAAAAGAGAATATTCAGTGCACTCAACAGAGTATAAACTGTAGCTAAAATAAATAGGCCTGTGATACTGAGCCCTTCTTGCTATTCTGTAATAATTCATAATATTTATTGATGAATTAAATCATTTATCCATGCATACACGTGCAGATTGTACATGTATGTCTGTATATGTGCATGCATGTACCCACATTGACACTCATGCATGTGTAATACTCCATTTATTCATTAGTCTGTTGTCAATAAACATTTATTCATAGAACTTGTGTTATATTAGGAGTTTTATATATTTTAAGGAAGGCTGAGGGCTAAAGAATTGATGCTTTCAAACTGTGGTGTTGGAGAAGACTCTTGAGAGCCCGCTTGGACTGCAAAGCAAGCAAACCAGTCAATCCTAAAGGATATGAACCCTGAATATTCATTGGAAGGACTGATACTGAAGCTCCAATACTTTGACCACCTGATGTGAAGAGCCGACTCTTCAGAAAATATGATGCTGAGAAATATTGAAGGCAGGAGGAGAAGGGGACAACAGAGGATGTGATGGTTGGACAGCATCACTGACTCAATGCGCATGAGTCTGAGCAAACTCTGGGAGAAAGTGAAAGACAGGGAACCCTGGCTGCAGTCCAGTGGGGTTACAAAGAGTTGGGTACGACCTAGCAACTGAACAGCAACAAGGAGCTCTCTTTATTCTGTCTGTTTTAACTTGATTAAGGTACGAATGTATTGACCTTAATGAAATAACTAGTTATTTTTACCAACAAATAAATGGCATTTGTTCTGGAATAGCAGAGAATTGCAATTCGGGACAGGCAAACTATGGTAAACTATGGTGACAAGTCCTGAGAACAGAGGAAAGGGGCTTCCTTTGCATCAGTCCCCAACCTTATTGGCACCAGGGACTGGATGTGTGGAAGACAACTTTTCCATGAACTCGAGTTGAGAATGGTTTCAGGATGATTTAAGAGCATTACATTTATTGTGTTCTTAATTTCTGTTATTTTTGCATCAGCTCCACCTCACATCATTAGCCGTTAGATACTGGAGGTTGGGGACCCCTGCTTTATACAACAAAGGAAAAAATTGAGGAAGGCTGCAGTTTTTCATTGGCCACAAATGCTTGGAATCTCGTTGCCGCAGTGCATACATGCTCTCTCAGTTGTGTCCAACTTTTTGCGACCCCATGGACTGTAACCTGCCAGTCTCCTCTGTCCATGGAATTTCCCAGGCTGAAATACTGGAGTGGATAGCCATTTACTACTCCAGGGGTTATTCCCAACCCAGGGATTGAAGCTGAATCTCCTGTGTCTCCTGCAACAGCAAGTGGATTCTTTACCACTGTGCCATGTGGGAAGTTCTATTATTACAGGGGCAGAAGGAAATCTTTCTTTCTACTGGGGTCTGTAAGCTGTGGTGACTGATGCATACATTGGGGCTCTTGTTTCTCTTATTCATTTTCAAAATGACTGATAAAAAATTACACATTCAGGTTGTGTAATTTTACTAAGATGTACATTGTGATGATTATATATATATATACTTATGTATATGTATATATATATATACATATATATATATATATATACACAGACACACACACACGATGAAATGACTATCACTTCTTGGGGTTCCCTTGTGGCTCAGCTGATAAAGAATCTGCCTGCAATGTAGGAGACCTGGGTTTGATCCCTGGGTTGGGAAGATCCCCTGGGGAAGGGAAAGACTACCCACTCTGTATTCTGGCCTAGAGAATTCCATGGACTATGTAGTCCATGGGGTTGCAAAGAGTTGAACATGACTGAGCAACTCTCATTTTTCATTTCAAGCTAATAACTACATCAATCACCTTACCCAGTTAGCATTTTTTTGTTTAAGGTGAGAATACTTAAGATCTATGGCTAATAAATTTCCAGTATACAGTACAATATTATTGACTATTCTTCCCATTCTGTATGTTAGATCCCCAGAGCTTATTCATTGTGTAACTGAAAGTCTGCTGTCTTTTACAAATATCTCCCTATTTTCCTCAACCCCTGGCCCCTGGCAACTTTCTGTTCATATGAATTTGACTATCAGACACTAACTTCAATTTTTTTACATCTTGACACTTGTGAATAATGATACAAGGAAGATGGAGCAAAGATATCAGTTCAAGATACTGATTTTATTTCCTTCCCAAATGTGAGATTGCTAGATCATATGGTTCTTCTATTTTAATTTTTGAGGGACCTCCATTTTCAATAATGGCTATGCCATTTTACAGTGGCATTGATAGTATATCAGTGGTCCCTTTTCTTTCCATCCTCACAAATACTTGTTATCTCTTGTCTTTCTGATAACCATTCCAACAGATGAGAGGTGATATATCATTGTAGTTTTGATTTGTATTTCCCAGGTTATCAGTGATGTTTTTGTCTACCTATTGGCCTTTTGGATGTCTTCTGAGGAAACATCTCTATTCAGGTCCATTTTAAAAATTGATTTATTCTTTCTTTTTGCTATTGAGTTTTATGCAATATTTATGTATTTTGGATATTAGCCCCTTATCAGATATAAGGTTTGTAAATATTTTCTCCTATTCTGGAAGCTGTTTCATTTTGTTGATTGTTTTCTTTGCTATATTTTGGAATGAGGGTAACACAGGCCTTATAAAATGAGTGAAAAAAACCTCACCTCATTATTTTTTGGAAGAATTTAAGAAGGATTGATTTTATTTCTTTAAATTTTTGATAAAATTACTTGTGAAACCATTTTGTCCTTGGAGATTTTTAATTACTATTTTAACCTCCTTACTCATTATTTGTATGTCCATGTTTTTATTTCTTGAGGATTCAGTCTTGGTAAGCTGTATGTTTCAAAGAGTATATCTATTTCTCTATATTATACAATTTTTGACTTATGCTTGTTCATAGTGGTCTCAACTCTTTGTATTTCTGTGGTATTATTGTTCTTTTTCTTTTTTTGTATATACTTTTATTTAAATTATTCTCCCTCTTTTTTCCTTAGTTAAGATAAAAGTTTAGTAACTATGCTTATATATTTAAAAAACAGTTGTTAGTTATGCCGTTTTCTTCTACTGTTTTCTTTTTTTTTTTTTTCCTTTCTTCTTTTTTTTTTTTTTTTTTTATTATTGTTTTTGCCATACATTGTCATGATATCACCATGGGTTTACATATGCTTCCCCTCCGGGTCCCCCCTCCCTCCTCCCTCCCCCCCGGGAAATCTCGCTGCACCAGTCCCGAGCATCAATCCTGGGCTGGTGATTGATTAGACACATGACAATTAACATGCTTCAATGCCCTTCTCCCATCTCATCCCACCCTTACCCTCATCCACAAAGTCCACAAGTCTATTCTATACATCTGCGTTCCTTTTGTTGTCTCCCATGTTG
>ML660211.1:5868709-5926364 GCA_007570785.1 Antilocapra americana | reverse complement strand
GAATGGATAAGAAAGCTGTGGTATATATACACAATGGAATATTACTCTTCTACTGTTTTCTAAATTTCTATTTAATTTACTTCTATTCATTTTAAAATTTTTCTTTAGTCTGCTAACTATGAACTCAATCTGTTCTTACTCTAGTTCCTTAAGTTATAAAATTAGATGTTTGAGAGCTACTTTTTTGTTTCTTCATATATGCATTTATCTCTATAAACTTTCCTCTTTGTACTGCTTTTGCTGCATTCCACGCTTCCATACTTTCTATTTTCATTTCTGTTTGTCCCAAGATATTTTTCAAGTTTCCTTTGGGTTCTCTTGTGATTCATTGTTTGTTCAGAAATGTGTTGTTTAATTTACACATAATTAGTATTTTTCCAATATTCTCTTTTTTATCATTTTTAAATTTTATAACATTGCAGCTATAAAGAATGTTTGATATAACTTCAATTTTCTTAAATTTTTAAGACTTGTTTTATATCTCAATTTACGACCTATTCTGGAGAATGCTTTATGTGCTCTAAAGAAGAGTATGTATTTGAATGTGTTTGTTAGTCTATCATATCATTAAATGATGCTTTTCTTATTGGTTTTCTGTCTGAATGATCTGTACACTAACAAAAGTGAAATAATAAATCCTAATGTTGTTTTGCTATCTCTCTCCTCCTTCAGTTCTATTAATATTTGTTCATGTAGTTCAATGCTAATGTTCTGTTAGCTTGATAATTTGACCCCTTTATCATTATATAGTGATTTCTTTGTCTCTTGTGACCCATGGAAGTCAGTCCACTTGTGAACATTTATTATATATAAGTATAGCCACCACTGCTCTGCTTCTATTTGCATGGTACATCTTTATCCATTACTTCAATTTCAACCTGAGTGTGTCCTTAAGATTAAAGTGATTCTCTTGTAGGCAACATATTGTTGGATCCTGTTATTTTTAGCCATTCAGTTAGTCTATGTCTTTAACGTGTGGAATTAAATTCATTTACATTTAATGTGATTTTTTATAAGTATTGATATGAAATTACTATTTTCTTTGTATTGTTTCTTTTTTGGCAACTTTCAAGTTCCTTTCTTACTTTCTTCTTGTCTTCCTTTGTAATTTAATGATTTTTTTTAAAAAAAGGATATACATTGATTCTTTTATCTTTTTTGACTCTATTAGGTGTTCTTACTTTGCAGTTTTTAAAGAGGTTAACACAAAATATTTTATAGCTACAGTAGTCCACATTAAGTTGATACAAACATAATTTCAACCATGTATAAAAACTGTACACATTTACTCCTCCTCTCATTTTATACTACTGATGTCACACTTCACATCGTTCCATATTGTGCATGCATTTTTACAAATATTGCCTAATTTATTCTCCTTTTATCTCTTTGTAGTGAGAGCTATTGAAATTCTCACTTAACAGAATGCAAACATACTAAGTACATTTCCAATTTCATTCATCTATTGTGTTGATTTTCACTATGGCTCCAAAATCCATTCTGTGACTTATTTAGTAATTCTTTTTTTTTTCAAAGTGTAAAATAGTATAAACTACATTTTTAATGTCTTTCTAGCATATATGTTTTATTAAAGTCACTAATTATTCATGAAATAATATACCCCTTTATTTAGGTATACCTAATTTTAATAAGATGAATTCATATTTTAAAAAGATTTAAAATTTAAAAATGGTTAAAATTAATTTAAAATTACTTTATTTTTTCTAATATGGATATTTTACCTTATCCTGTGGCTAAGGAGGTGTACAAATATGAGATATGCCCCTACCTTTGTGCTCACCTTGTATGTTAAATATGAGATTTCTTTTTTTTTTTAAACTTTTGTGTAGCTATCTGTTAGTATTACTTTACGAAGATTGGTTAACCAGTATATATGTCTACTTAACTGCAGATTTTCACTAAAGGTGAAGAGAATAGTGAGTTTATCTGGGACAACTTCTGAAATTTGATGAGTGTGTCCTTTCTTACAGGACTATGATAGACTGCATTTTTTTTTCTTACTCCTCCATTCATATAATCTTTTACTATCCTCTAGGCTCTTTGTCTTGCTTTACCAATGGAATATGATAATGACATACATTTTACCTGATAAAACACTTTGAATATGCCTGTAAGATTTTACTTGCCTTCTTGCATCCTTTCAAACCTCCATATGAGCAGTGTATCTCAAGGAACCACTGAGCATCAGTCTTGGTCCTATAATAAACACAATTAGCTCACAGATGCATGAGTAAAAAATAAAGATTTGTTGCTGAAATCTACCAAAAATGTCTGAGTGATTATTATGAAACATCATGACAAAAATTGTTGATTAATGCAAGTGTAGTAAATTATATATATTTTTTCTAATAGATGAAATGAGGGCATTGATGTATTATCTTCTCCCAGGTGGTGCTAGTGGGAGAAAAACATCCCTGCCAATGCAAGAGACGTTAGAGACGTGGGTTTGATTTCTGGGTCAGGAAGATCCCCTGGAGATGGGCATGATAACCTACTCCAGTATTCTTGCCTAGAGAATCCCATGGACAGGGGAGACTGGCAGGCTATGGTCCATAGGGTCGCAAAGAGTTGGACGCGACTGAAGCAAGTTAGCATAACACATATGCCTAGAAAATTAATGGAGGACATTTATTGAAATGCTAAATGTAGGCAGCTCTGATTTGTGGGATGATACATGATGATGTCAGTATTTCTCTGTATTTTGATATATAAGCCAGGATTTTCCAGAGAAACAGGACCAATAGGATGTGAGTATGTGTGTGTATGTATATGTATGTACAATGATGTGTATATGTGTATACATATATATGTCTATAGTTATTTTTAAGAAATTGATTATGCTGTTGGGGAGGCTGTTAAGTACAGAATCTACTGGAGACCTGAGGATTTCAAGTTCAAATTATTCTTGCTTGAATAATTCCTTCTTGGGAGATTAATCTTTAATCTCTTAAGGACTTCGACTGATTTGGATAAAGTCCACTAGCATTGGAGGGCTATCTACTTTACTCAAAAAGTCCACCAATTTAATGTCAATCTCATCCAAAACACCTCCCAGAAATATTGAGGATAATGTTTTACCAAATATTCAGGCACTGTGGACCAGCCAGCTCAAAACACAGATTTAATTATCAGAGTTGGTAAGATTGTTTCAAAATATAAATACAAATTTTAATATATTATTCTTGTCTTCAAATAAAGGACCAGTCCTGAAATGCATTAAAACAAAAAGAAAAAGACAAATAATAACCTATTGGTCATATGCAGATAGCAGATATGTTTTGTTTGACCTCACAATTTTGAATCACAGAGTACTTTCAGGATGACTAATGGTCAACATATAAATGAAAAGATTTTTAAGTAGATCCCCAGAAAACTTGCTTATCTTGAAAAATTCATGTGTCACCAAATGGCAGCAATGAACTCCCTGCTTTGGATTGTCAAGCTCAATTTTATTTGCCATGGTTCCCCCTTGCTCCTTAACAACTGACAACATCCAGGTCAGTGTCACTTGCCCCTTATCTTGCTTGTACTGTTTCTTTTCTCCTACTCTACTGATTTAAGTTAAATGATTATTTTATGGAGGCATAGCAGCATGTTGCATTACTTGAGAAACATACAATTTTAAGGGTATTAAAATGAATTCTTTTTGGAAGAATAAAAGTTTATAATTTCTTACTGGATTTGTTGTCATATTTTCTGGATTAAAGATGCCTCTTTTAATTTTGAAAATTTTATCTCCATCTATTTGAAATGTTTTGTTATTTATAATACTTGTGTTGAGTATCAACAGTCTTTCAGCTCCTTGACTGAACCATTAATAGCAGTCAGTATCACCTGAAATGACAAATTAAAACCAGAACATCAAGCTGCTCTTTAATGTCAAGGCTCATTTAATATAGCTGATCACTATGAAAGCAAACAATGAACAATTAAAAAGAGATCCCATCCATATAATGTATATCAAGAATTTTAATTGTCTTCATTAGAGATGCATGAAAAAGTCAAGATGTGTTTTGGTTGTGGAAAGTAATGATCCAAGATAAAAATATATCAACATGGGAGAAAATTAGGACATAAAACTATTTCTGATTTGTCACCTGGAATTAGAAGCACCTTTCCATGACATAAAATTGTCAAACCTTTGACTCAATTATTAAATGTGCAGATGATTAAAGTACAGGCTGGTCAAAGAAATCCAATTAATAGTGTAGATTATTTTCAGAAGTCAGCAGCTACTTTACACATATTGTGAGCAACTTAAAATGCTGCACACCAGGAGAAGTCTTCATGAAAAGGAAATTTTAGACAGTAAGGCATCATAATACAAACCATGTCCATTAAGACTTATGTTTCAAACTGGATAGTACTTTTAATACTGGATTTTTCAGCCTCTGAACTATTGACATTTTGTTCCAGATAAGTGTTTTTCATTTGTTTGTTTGTTTTGGGAAGCCGATGTATTCATTGTAGTATGTTTAGTAGCAGGAGTGATTTAACCAATTGGATGCCAGTAGTAATCCTCTATTTGGGACAACTAAAAGAATATTTCTATACTGGGAATCTCCACTAAAAGGCAAGATCATGTCTAGCTGAGAAACAGAGTTGAATGTTATATTTTCTTACATATTAGAACACATATCCTATGAGTATTCAAAAGTAGCATTAAATGTACACATACACAACAAACATATTTAATTAAGAAAAATTGTATCAAAAGGAATCATTTCCTTAACTTTTAAAGTAGTAGAACATGAATCACGAGGTACACATCTGAAAGTATAATAGTAACGTTAGTAAAGTCCATTTACCCAATTCTATTGTATAATGACTTGTGAACGTCTTGCCATGCACTGTGCTAGATATCAGGATGTTTAAGAATAACAAAAAAAAAGATGTGAGTGATACTGAGCAAGTATTAATTTCAATGTAACTTTGGATGGAAATAATCACTGAGATGGGAACCGACATTTTCTTTATATTTATTTATTTATTTTGCCTGCACTGAATTTTAGTTGCTGCTCTTGAGGTTTATCTGGCTGTGTGAGTGTGAGGACTTTCCATTGTGGTGGCTTCTCTTGTTGTGGAGCACGGACTGTAGCGCCCGCAGGCTGAGCAGCTGAGCCCAGCTTAGTTGCTTTGAGGCATGTGGAATCTTCCCAGGCCAGGGATCTAACCCCTATCCCCTGCACTGGCAGGTCGATTCTCATACACTATACCATCAGGGACGTCCCTAATGTTTCCTGTAAACATTGGAGAATGACCAAATTGTAATCATTCATGATGGAAATTAGGATTAGACACTAGCATTACCCAATATGGGAGTTAAGTTCTGTTGATCAGAGGGTAAAGCATCTGCCTGCAATGAGGGAGACCTGGGTTCAATCCCTGGGTTGGGAAGATCCCTGGAGAAGCAAATGGTAACCCACTTCAGTACTCTTGCATGGAAAAATCCCACAGATGGAGAAACCTCGTAGGCTATGGTCCATGGGGTCACAAAGAGTTGGACATGACTGAGCGACTTCAATCACTCACTTACCCAATGTCTGAAAGGATTTTTTTTCTTTTATATATATTCAGCTAAGGAAGGGTTTATATTCAACTGATAAATAGAAAAGTACTATAGATAATGCACACAACCTGATACTTATGTGAACTGTTTCTTTTTAAAAGTTTCCAAGACAGAAATGAATGTGATATTTTCTCTCTTATATCTTTGACTTTTCTGAATTTTCTAAATTTTTGAAAATGGATGCTCATTACTTTTTAGAGAAAGATAAATATTCAATTTGAAATATGTTCAAATATAATAAATCAAGGGGATAAAAGATACATGACCTATATTTAAAGTGTTTAAAAGCAGCCTTCAATTAAAAATAAACAAATTTAAAACTTAAAAAAAAAATGTTGAAGTTCCAACCCCAACGGCCTTCACATGTGACTACATTTGGAAATAGGCTCTTTGAAAAGGTCTTTAAGTTGAAATTTTGTCATTGAATTTGATCCCTATCCAATCTGATCGGTGTCTTTATAAGAAGAGGAAATAAGGGATGAATCCTGTGAAGACATAGGGAGAGAGTAAACAAGGAGGGCCAAGAAGAAGGCATGAAAAGAAACCAATCTTGCCATCTCCTTGATCTTGAATTTCCAGCCTCAAGAACTACGACACAAATATTTCTATTGTTTAAGTGTTATGCTCTGTGGCACTTTATTTGGTAGCCCTAGCAAACTAACACACCAATATTCAATATGAACCCTGCAAGATTCATACTACATTATACTTCTCTTTGTTTCACAGATAGTGTGAGCATTCCAGTAGCCTCCTTGCTTTTTTTTAAATTCAGAATTGTTTACCTTAAAATGTTGCATCTATAGTGTTTAGATATTAAACTATGAAAATGCTTTGCAAGGAAATACCTGCCCCACACAAGTCATCCTCCCCTAGCATGTGTTCCTGAGATATTCTGTGTATGATTTCTCTGAAAGCATAGTGCTGCTGTGGTAGGATTTATGGTTTCTGTACAGCATTGTGTGTATTGATAGATTGTTCAGCCAGGTGTGCTGCAGTATTTTCTTTGCTTTCACAGGCAAATTTAACCACACTGTTAGCTACTCTTCATAGTTCAACTTAGCTCCCTAACAATGAATATACTCTTTTTGATATATGAGCTCTTTGAGGAGCAATTTGTAAAGCACTGTGTCCTCACTTTTGCAAACTTTTTTCTTTTGCAAAGAAAAATGTTACTCTAGATATATTGAATGACTTTGGGGAAATCATAAAGGTGATCTGTGAGGAATGACATCATGAGTCACTCTTTCACCTGAACTTAAGATTATGAAAAACATTCTCCATCAAGATTCTAATAAAACCTTGTCTATATATATCAATGGATTTTACAAAATTTGTATTGGCATTGGCCCTGGAAGTGCTTTACACACAGTACTGTATTTTGAGTCAGAATAATGTGATCTCAGAAATATAAGTAGGTTTGAGAGTAACGATGTAGCTGGAAAATGGTCACTCTAAGACTGGCTGCTGGTGTTCTTATCTGAATTAAGTCTATCTTCTAAGCAGAGAGCACATATACGTTTTGAAGGAGTTTTTGAGAGAAATATCAATAACTTCAGATATGCAGATGACACCACCCTTATGGCAGAAAGTGAAGAGGAACTAAAAAGCCTCTTGATGGAAGTTAAAGAGGAGAGTGAAAAAGTTGGCTTAAGCTCCATTCAGAAAACTAAGAGCATGGCATCTGGTCCCATCACTTCATGGCAAATAGATGGGGAAACAGTGGAAACAGTGTCAGATTTTATTTTTTGGGGCTCCAAACACTATAGACTGTGATAGCAGCCATGAAATTAAAAGACACTTACTTCTTGGAAGGAAAGTTATGATCAACCTAGATAGCATATTGAAAAGCAGAGACATCACTTTGCCAACAAAAGTCTGTCTAGTCAAGGCTATGGTTTTTCCAGTAGTCATGTATGGATGTGAGAGTTGGACAGTGAAAAATGCTGAGCACCGAAGAACTGATGCTTTTGAACTGTGGTGTTGGAGAAGACTCTTGAGAGTCCCTTGGACTGCAAGGAGATCCAACCAGTCCCTCCTAAAGGAGATCAGTCCTGGGTGTTCATTGGAAGGACTGATTCTGAAGCTGAAACTCAAATACTTTGGCCACCTCATGTGAAGAGTTGCCTCATTGGGAAAGACCCTAATGCTGGGAAGGATTGGGGGCAGGAGGAGAAGGGGACGACAGAGGATGAGATGGTTGGATGACATCACCAACTCGATGAATATGGATTTAGGTAGACTCCTGGAGTTGGTGATGGACAGGGAGACCCGACATGCTGTGATTCATGGGGTCACAAAGAGTTGGACACGACTGAGCGACTGAACTGAACTGAAGCTAACTTCATCACACAATCAAATAAATCTCACTCTTTTTCTGTGTGTTTTTACTTTTGTTTTTAGCCTTTACAGACTTGATAAAAGTGAAATAAAAACAAAGCATTTTCAAATAATTATATCCTGTTTTATTCTTTAAAGCATTTATTTAAAATTGAGATATAATTTACAGACTGTAAAATGTACAGATCTAAAATATACAGTTTAATGAGTTTTGACAAATGTGAACACACTCTAATCAGGATTAAAAAAATATTTTGATCATCCCCAAAAGTGCCCGTGTATCTTCTTCCATTCACTTTCTTACCTTTCCACAATTGCTATTCTGATTTCTATCACTATAGCTTCATTTGATATTCCTGAATTTCATATAAGTGGAATTATACAGTATAAACCTCTTTATATCTGACTTACTTTCTGTTGAACAATTATTAAAAGTAAAACATTTTGATTTGTAAAACTTGAAAGCATAAAACAAGGATAATTGAAAAGTTTTTTAAATATATCTATATCATTTTCATATATATATATATGTATATATATATATACATATATATAGTTGAAACTGGAACAACATGTATAGCTTTAGGTTAACTGAGTGAGATATTTGTATGAGAGAAAGAGAACTGAGATTAAAAAAAGAACCAAGGTCTCAGCCCTACACTGGCTAGCAATTTTTACCTCATCTTCACATGTCAGAGTTTGAATAATCCAGGACTGCTTTTCTTTCTACACTTTCTCTAACAGTGATTTTAATATCTTGCTGATGTCTTCATTAAAATTCACACTCCAATATGTAAGTGCCTCTTAATGCCTCCACCTGTGTTTATCTCAAATCTAAACCAAAATCATAGTCTCCAAATCCCCAAATAGCCCCTCCTAGTGTGTTTACAGCTGGATAAATGTTAGCTCAAGCTACAATCTGAAAAACATTTAGGGTTTCTTCTGGATCGCTCATTTCCACAGCTCACCATGAGCAGTGCCATCAGTTCAACCTTCAAAGTGTTGACTAAAAAAGATGCACAACTCCAGAGTTGCGAGTTAAGTTTTATTTGGGGCAAAATGAGGACTGCAGCCCTGGAGACAGCTCCTCAGATAGCTCTGAGAGACTGCTGCAAAGGGGCAGTCAGAGAAGGTCAATATATAAGATTTTGGTGAAGGGGGAGTTCAATGCAATTAAGTGCTTACTTTACAAAAAGTTTTCTGCTAGTCATGTTGAGCTGATGTCACCATGAATGGATATAGTGATATTCTAGATATGAAGAGATGCAAGGATTGGGATCATGAAATCAGTTCCTGAAAATATCTAACTATCCAAAGATCTATTCCACCAGATTCCCTGGGGCAGAGAGCCTCACTCCACCCTGAACTCCCTCAGGGGATGTTGCAGGTCAACAGACACACCAGCACAAGCTTCAGTCTCTGCAGAGATAGGTGGCAAATGCCCTTGTTGCTGTTTTGTTCAGTCACTGGTGCAAATTGTCACTTGCTCTTGGCAAGTGGCAATTTCTAGTTGACAGGAGAGTGCCAATTTGTAGCTGGCAAAGGTATGAACAGAAAATGTCTTATACAACTTCTTGTACAACCTGGACCTAGTCACTATTATCTGTTGCCCTGGATTATTGCAATAACCTTCTGACTGTATTCTCTTGCCTTTGGCCTTTTTTATCTCTCTAGTTTGCTCCCTACACAGTGACCAGGTGAACTTTAAAAAACCACTTAAATTATAACATTGTTCTTTTCAAAACCCTGTAGTGACTACTCAAATCACTTAGAGAAAAAAAAAAATCTTCAAGAACAAAGAAGACCAAAGAAGAAAATTCAAACCCTTACCCACCACCATTTGCCTGATGTCACTTTCTACCACTGTCCTCCCAGAATCCATTGCTATGGAAGTGTCCTCCTTAAATTGGCTGGATACACTTTTGATTCAGTTTGTTTGTGCTAATTTAATACAGAAGCCTTCTCAGACCATTCTGCAAAACAAACTGTCTTCAACCATTCTTTTTTTATCCCTGTCATTTGCTTTATATTTTCCCACTTCATTTGTCACCATATTACCTACTAATAGCCTACTTTTTTTATAAGTCTGTCTTAAAAAATACCAGCTTTCTGAGGGAAGGCATTGTCATGCATATGCACATAAAATAAACATGAATATTTGAATAAAATAAATATACCCTACAATGGTTAATTTATTACATTTTATTTTTGTTTCAGTTGTATCTTAAATGAGTCAAATAGGCAATTTCAAAAAATTGCCTTTCTAATATATCATACAGAATAAAAAGTAATTGTAACTTTCAAGAATACTGTTTGATCAAAGTGAAATGCATTGAGAAAATAATTGAATAATTTCTTTCTTCCTGGGTGGGTGTCTTAATGTTTATTCACTTGTTTCTCCAACACCAAACTGTTTTGTTGACTGAATATATCTTATTCTCTAAGACATCTCAGGAAGCAGCTTACTTTGTGACAGTCAACTCTATATAGTAGTGTTGTACTGTGCCTTGCTGTGTCAGAGACTTTGTGATCCCATGGGCTGTAGCCTGCTAGGCTTCTCTGTCCATGGAATTTTCCAGGCAAGAAAACTGGAGTGGGTTGCCATTTCCCTCCTGACCCTGGGATCAAACTTGTGTCTCCTGGTTTTATCACTGTATTTGGGAATCCTCTATACAGTAGTATTGGGAGATAAACAGTGGAAAGCACTAGCTATTGTCTTAATAGCCAGCAGTTTTCCCATTAGGATGCTTCATTTTGGTTTTTTTTGTATGTAATTCTTTAGTCTTTACTACCATCCCAAGACCTATTTTTCTTTTCAAAATATCAGTTCCATATTTCTTCTTTAGTTGAAGGATTACAGGTGTCCCAGTTTCACGAAGTTATGCAATTATGGTGCAGAATCCATTTACTTCTCAGTAATTGGAGTGCAGCCATCACGGTGGGAATAAAAGCAAGGCTTACAGATCAGAGTAAAGAACACAATCCTATCACACAGCTTGTATAAAAAGGTTAGAAAGTGATTTGGCCTCAGTGACACTCTGAGCTTCAATGTAGAATTTTAATTGCAGTTTGTCTTGCAATAAAAGAGCATGTTCTGAACACTTTTGAATAGAACTAATTCTGAAACCAAATTAAGTTTCCACATTATGATTCAAATTGATACAGCTGATGTTTCATGCCAGAAAAGGGCAATCTGCAGGTAATATTGTGTGGTTAGGTAGCACACATAGTTACTGAAATCACAGGCAATATTGAAATCAATTCAATTTCATTGTGAAACTTTCCTGTTATAATATGACAACAAACAAAACACAAATAATGTGCTGCCTGACCTAACCTATTTTATATTCTTACAGCCTGGTACTTCTGTTTAATGAGGAAGGATGTACCTTCTTCACTGGTTAATACCACTACCATGATCCCAGGTCTAACAGTCCCAAATTACAATTAATTATTTTTCTTAAGAATGTGCAATTATTTATAACTCATCTCTTCAACAGAAAAAATTATTTCTTGTTTGTGGTGAATACTATATTCAAACAAAGACTACCATTTTTGTGCTGGTCATTCATTTAAATAAATATCATTCTAAAATTCACTGAGATAACCAACCTAACTCTTTATAATTTCCTCTTTAAAATTTTCTCCTCAAGTTTACTTCCTAAATGTAGGATGGTTACTGGTCCCTGCACAAATAGTTTACCCACCAACTGTGGCAGCAGTTTTCTACCTACCAAATTCTTAGATCTAGATTTTCATTTATTTCCCCCTAGTCCCTAAGGTGGGCTTCTGTGATGCTGCTGCTGCTGCTGCTGCTAAGTTGCTTCAGTCGTGTCTGACTCTGTGCGACTCCATAGACAGCAGCCCACCAGGCTCCCTTGTCCCTGGGATTCTCCAGGCAAGAACAACGGAGTGGGTTGCCATTTCCTTCTCCAATGCATGAAAGTAAAAAGTGAAAGTGAAGTCGCTCAGTGGTGTAAGACTTAATGAGCCCATGGACTGCAGCCTACTGGGCTCCTCCGTCCATGGGATTTTCTAGGCAAGAGTATTGGAGTGGGGTGCCATTGCCTTCTCTGCTTCTGTGATGACTCAGTGGTAAATAACTGCTTGCAGTATAAGGACATGCAAGTTTGATCCATGGGCCATGAAGTTTCTCTGGAGAAGGAAATGGCAACTCACTCTAATATTCTTGCCTGGGAAATGTCATGGACAGAGGAGCCTGGGGGTCTACAGCCCATGGGGTCACAAAAGGTTGGAGGTGACTTAGAGACAACACAACAACAATCTCTAAGGCAATTCAGATTCACATATATAAATGTATAAACCGTACAGTCAGTTACCTAGCTCAGGTATCAGTACTCTGGTTATGATCTACCTGATTCATTTCCAAAATTCTTTTTAAGCATTTTTAAGTCAATTTCACAAGAAATGATCCATTTATTCATTCTAAGGCTTCCCTAGTGGCACAGATGGCAAATAATCTTCCTGTAATGCAAGACACCTGAGTTCAAATCCTGAGTCAGGATTACCCCCGGAGAAGGGAATGGCTACCCATTCCAGTATTCTTGCCTGGAACATTCCATGGACAGAGGACCCTGGTGGACTCTAGTCCATGGGGTGGCAAAGGCTTGGATGCAACTGAGCGACTGTTACTTCCACTTATTTCACTTCAGTAATTCATTCTGGAACCTATGATGTTTCTAGCCTGCTACTATTTCTAATGTTTCTAACCTCTGATTGTTTTTTCTGACTGGTCCCCATCACTTCAGAAACAAACTCTTAACTGCAGGCAATCCTCTGCTTGTCTCATTAACCTAAATGGCCAGATTGTATTTATCAATGTATACAAATTTATTAATCTTTTCTTATGCCTGCCTTATTTATTTCCTGTACATCCACTGGAGATTACTGTATAGCAACTGATGCTCTTAGAAATAATTTCTGGATCCACAGTATAAAGACATACCTCTTAGCTCTGTTGTTTCCTCTATCATGACATAAAATTATCTATATCCTCTTATCTTTGCAAAAAGATTTCTTAATGAGAAACTGCTTCATAAAATATCACTCTTTTCATCCTCAACATTTTTATTATCTTAACTGGAAATTATTCACTGCATAAAATGCCACTGACTAGAACTATACAAAATATTCCCAGGGAATGAGTACAATAATTTTTTAGAAACAATGAAAACCAACTTATCCTGAATTATGATACATGCAAATTAACTTTTAATGTATCATTGTGTTCAAATGTATGTATATTACACACACAAGTTGGTTTCCAAATTATACTAATTATCTTTGTTTCAAATGAAATGAAGTTGAAAATGAGAGTTTAAAGGGGAAGCAGATATCTCAAATGCCTATTTTGATTAACTGAATGTCATCTTTGCCTACGTGGAATCAAAATAATTACCAATTTGATAAATTAACTTAAGCAATCATTTAGTAGGGGGCAATTCATTTCAAACAGGTTCTTACTTATCATCATGTAGTTTTTCTAACTGCCAGATTATTTAATTGAGTAGGGTTTATTGAAATAGTTACAAAAGATTTGTCTATAATAGAAAACACATATATTTCAATTGTTTGAAGAGTATGATTTCAATTGTATGAATATATTTGAGTACTATACCATAACATACTCCTTTACATTTCATCTGAACATTAATCCCATGTCCTTTTCCAAGTTAATTCAAAGGATGGCTTTAAACTCAAATTAGTTATTCCCCTTAAGCATAGAATTGCTGTCTATTGCAGATAATTGAGTGCAGAAAATAAATTGGCAGTTGATATCTATCTCCCTTTATTCAGTCTTGCCCTTTTTCACATTTTAGAAATCAATCAATTATAATAATTGACAATGTATGTCTTTACAATTATAGTTTTTTTTCAGATTAAGCTTTTACTTTCAGGAAAAGTACTAGGATATATCCGTACTATCTGTAAAAGGAAAGAAAAATACTCCAAACACAACAAAAGAGATAATAATTCTTATTTTTTAAATGGAAGAAAATATTGTATAAATTTTAGAACCTTAATTTTATCTCCAATATATTTGGATATGATTGTTGTGAATGGCTGCATTATAATATTGATCTCTTAAGTGATGTTAAAACATGGATGAGATTCCTGAGCTCAATTCCAATTTTATGAATGATTATAGACACACTAATTAAATATAATCTCCTTGCCTGCATGTTTTTTCCCAAATATCCTAATACTCCAACAGATAGATATGTGTTGCTCATTACAATTCCTTAATTCTACACATTATTGAAAATACAGGAGAAGCAACTATACTGAGAGAAGTCAATCGTCTGAATTCATTGTATGAGGTTAGTAAAATTTTGATATCAAAATTAAACAAGCGTATTATAAGAAAATAACTACAGACCCAAATATTCATAAATATATGACTATATATATAGAAATAAAGCTAAATATTAGTAAATTAAATCTGGCATATATAACAGAGAACAATAAATTATGACCAACTTGGGTTTATCCAAGGATAAAACTTTAAAACTTTATCTTTAAAACATTTCAAACTTTAAAAAGCAATTCATAAAATCTCTTATATTATTTACTTGTTAAAAATATATGCTCATTTTGATAGATGTAAAAAAAGCAATTAAAGTTAAGACAATTTCTAATGAAGTGCTATTAACATTTGGCAAACTAGAATTAGAAAATATAGAGTATGTTGGTAGATAAATGACATTTTAAAAAAAATCATTAAATTTATATTTAAAGGTAGAATATTCAAAAAACTAAGTTCATGGCATTTGGTCCCATCATTTCATGGTGAATAGATGGGGAAAAAATGAAAATAGTGACAAACTTTTTAAATTCATTGCCAATGGTGACTGTAGCCTTGAAGTTAAAAGACGCTTGCTTGTTGGAAGAAAAGTTATGACAAACCTAGAAAGTGTATTAAAAAGCAGAGCCATCACTTTGCTGACAAAGATCCATTTAGTCAAAAGCTATGGTTTTCCAGTAGTTATGTATGGATGTGAGAGCTGGAGCATAAAGAAAGCTGAGTGCAGAAGAATTGATGCTTTTGAACTGTGGTGTTGGAGAAGACTCTTCAAAGTCCCTTGGACTTCAAGGATCACAAATCAGTCAATCCTAAAGATGATCAATCCTGAATACTCATTGGAAGGACTGATGCTGAAGTTGAAGCTCCCATACTTTGGTCACCTGATGGGGAGAACTGACTTGCTGGAAAAGACCCTGATGCTGGGAAAGTTTGAAGGTGGGGGGAGAAGGAGGCAACAGAGGATGAGATGGTTGATGGCATCACTGACTCAATGGGCATGAGTTTGACAAGCTCTGGTAGATGGTGTAGGACAGGGAAGCTTGGGGGTGCTGCAGTCCATGGTGTTGCAAAGCATTGGGTACAACTAAGCAACGAACAGCAACCAAGATTCAAATCAGGAACAAAATGAGATGTCCATTTTCACTACTTTGAGTCATCATGATACCACAGAGATCATTGTATTTTGTTGAGGATGTGAGGCAATAGAAACTCTCATTCACCACTATGTGCATCTGCTTTGGTATCAACTCTTTGTAAAAGAGTTAATAGAAGTATTTCTATGGGCTTAAGAAATTAGTTTTAAAATTTATTTGTCAATAGAAAGAGCTAAGAATAGCTAAGGGTCACTAAACACTTAAAAAAATGTTACCTTAAAATCTTTTCTTTAAAGTCTGTTCAGTGCTGAAGACTGATGTTTGATAAAGGTGCCACAGTAATTCAAAAGGAAAAGGATAATCAATAAGTAGAGGTATGATACAAATTAATGAAACAATATAGGCCAGGTGCACTGATATAAGGGGAGATAACATGAGGTTGAAAAGCATTACAAAAAGCATGGACAGGACAAACTTTTCAATAAGGGGAACCAGAGCATTAGTGGACATACATTAAAAAAATTGCTTTTGTCTTTTTACTTTATCCCCAAACTTAAAAATAAATTCCAAATTGAATAAAGACTGACATGTAAAAAAATACATGAATTACATAGTGTAATATTGAAAGATATCTTTATTATGTCAAGAAAAGGAAAAAGTATTTCAGTAAGACTGAAAAGAAATGATGGAAATGATATAGAAAATGGATTCTCCTTATTTCTCTTATAAATTATTACTTATAAATTTTCTCAGAAATGGAAGCAAACCAACATGCAACAGAGTGGGATATATATTTGCAATGCAATTGACAAAAGCAAAATTCAATGAAGCTAAAATCCATGACACATATAAGACCATTACAAATCAGTAAGAAAATGTATACTTTAACAGAAGAATATTCACAAGATATAACAAAACTTCACAAAATATAAAACTCAAGTGGTAAGCGAACATTCGAAAACTGATTAACTTTGTGACTATGCATGGTGATAAAACTATAACAAAAACTACGACAACTCTTTTTTTTGTTAATTTGATATCATTGTGTGTGTTCTCACCCTAATGTATTTTATTTTTTATTGAAGCATAGTTGCTTTGTTAGTTTGCACTGTACAACACTAATTTTGTGTTAGTTTCTGCCATACAACAAACTGAATCGGTTATGTTTTTCAGTTACCCAGTCGTGTCTGACTCTTTGTGACCCCATGGACTACAGCACAACAGGCTTCCCTGTCCCTCACCATCTCCTGGAATTTGCCCAAGTTCATGTCCATTGCATCGGTGATGCCATCCAATCATCTCATCCTCTGTCATCCCCTTCTCCTCCTGCCTTCAATCTTTCCTAGCATTAGGGTACTTTCAAATGAATCAGTTCTTCACACCAGGTGGCCAAGGTATTGGAGCTTCAGTTTCAGCATCAGTCCTTCCAATGAATATTCAGGAATGATTTCCTTGTGGATGGACTGGTTTGACCTCCTTGCTGTCCAAGACTCTCAAGAGTTTCTCCAACATCACAATACAAAAGCATCCATTCTTCAGTGCTCAAATTTCTTTATGATCCAACTCTCACATCCATACATAACTACTGGAAAAACCATAGCTTTGACTAGACGGACCTTTGTTGGCAAAGCAGTGTCTCTGCTTTGTAATATGCTATCTAGGTTGGTCATATCTTTTCTTCCAAGGAGGAAGCCTCTTTTAATTTCTTGGCTGCAGTCACCATCTGCAGTGATTTTGGAGCCCCCAAGAGTCAAGTCTCTCTGTTTCCATTGGTTCTCTGTCTATTTGCCATGAAGAGATGGGACTGGATGTCATGATCTTTGTTTTCTGAATGTTGAATGTTAACCGAGCTTTTTTACTCTCCTCTTTCACTTTCATCAAGAGGCTCTTTAGCTCTTCTTCACTTTCTGCCATAAGGGTGTTGTCATCTGCATATCTAGGATTAGTGATATTTCTCCTGGCAATCTTGATTTCAGCTTGTGCTTCATGCAGCTTGGCATTTCGCATGATGTACTCTGCATGTAAGTTAAATAAGCAGGCTGACAATATACATCCTTGATGTATTTCTTTCCCAATTTGGAACCCACCTGTTGTTCCATGCTCAGTTCTATCTGTTGCTTCTTGACTTGCATACAAATTTCTCAGGAGGCAGATCAGGTGGTCTGGTATTCCCATCTTTTTAAGAATAAATATAGCTTGGTCAAACTTTAATGAAGTTCAATCCCAGCTAAAATCAAAGTATATATTTTATATAGTTTATTATAACACAATGTGCATGACTGTATAAAAAGTAAAAATCAGAATGGCAATTATTGCTAGACAGCACAGAGGATATTATGAAGAAGTTGTCCACAGGGTGAAGGGCAGTTCTAAGATACTCTAATTTGTAACCTTGGAGAAGACCGCATAGCTTTCAAATTGTATTATTTAATTTGAAAATACATATTTATAGTCTGCCCCAAAAATCTATAGTCTATTTAAGACTTTATCCTTTAAGATTTAACAATGATAAGACAAAAATATGAACCAATCATTGTTAATAAATTTTCCTGATGTGAGTATAATATGAATCAGAACTTTTATACTGTATCTTCATGTAAGAACAAGAGATGGCAGAATCAGGTAGGTTTTCTCTCATAAGAACCTTGTTTGCAGAGGAGTAGAATGGCCCTTAAACTAGGGAAGTGATTAAATGTCACAGTAGGAGGACATTTCATGAACAGAGAGCCCAACACATGTAAAGCATGGTAGACTCTATACATTGTATCAAGTACAAGAGATTTGGAAGTATCTGTATAAGTTATTAATCAAAAATGACTTGCGTTAGTATCTACTTCCCCCCACCTTATACCTAGAAAGATGTCATTCTTCCCAAAGATTAGAATAGGTCTCAAAACTCTGCATCTATATTCTGTCTGCTGAAAAGGAGAAAGCAGGATGATGAGTGTTTTATAATTACTCTAAATAATTAAGCTAACTGGCTAACTGAGAAGTAGGGGAAAGATCTAGGATTTTGGAGGAACAAAAAGAAGAATCTTTATTAGAAAATTTGGGAAAATTACCTGAGATTTTTGTATGAATTTTGGACTATTTTCCAGAGGCTGGGACCCATGCCTGCAAAAAGGAGCAACTGATGTAGAAATGACAGTGTGATAATAAATACCAACTCACTATGGAGATTGCTCAGATAGGTATGTTAAGCACAACTGCAACATAACTCCCAGAACCAGATCCCATGATGGAGAACAATGCTTAATAGAGATATATTCCTGAGAAGAAACACTAAAGGTAAATGGATCATTCTCCCCTTGCATTGTTTCCACTTAGATCTGAAGGGATAATATGATCTCATGAAATATTTAAGAGCAGTCCCCTTAACTAGTGAAAATAAATTCCCTTTCAACTTGTGATTCAGAGTAGAAAAACATGAAATCTACTTTGGAGAAATAACTAAATGTAATATTTCTTACAAATGAACTCTATAAACAATACGTTGTAAGAACATAGTTGCTAACCTTGAAAGAATGATATTCTAGTGGGGTCAAATTCATACAAAATAGTTACAATACAACATGTATGCTATGATAGAGATAGCAGCAATTTAATGTGAAAATTTAGAAGAGCAATTGATTAAATTGCTTGAAGGATTGGAAAAGAGAAAATTGCTAAGAATATGTAGAAAAAAATTCAAGATAAGAAATGGAAAAAACTGACTCCTGACTGAGTCAACAGTGTTTTCAAAAACACAGGTGCATGAAAGGCCATGAAATATCTTTAAATCATAAACACTATTTTGACAGGGAGTTCAAGCATCACTAAGTGGAAAGAAGAAAGAAAGAGTGCAACTCAATTGTTGGTAAATGTGAACTCTGCAGGTAGATAATATGGATTCACTAAACTCACATTGATTGAGAAAATAAGATACTGTACTACTTTATAACATATTTCAATAAATTATTTCTTAATCAAGTAGATATTATTATGATATTATCATAGACATTTTCCATATCATGAAAATGTGTGTAAAATAAAAAAATAAAGATTTATCAAAAATATTCAGTGGTTTATCTGTCTTAGTCAGTTTGAGCTGTTCTAAACAAATTGTCATAGGGTGATTGCTTATAACACAATTGTTTCTCATGATTCTGAAGACTG
This sequence comes from Antilocapra americana, assembly GCA_007570785.1. Lineage (NCBI taxonomy): Eukaryota > Metazoa > Chordata > Mammalia > Artiodactyla > Antilocapridae > Antilocapra > Antilocapra americana. The sequence continues at coordinate 5,906,863 of ML660211.1, read as the reverse complement.
GAGAATATATGATTATAGTGCCAGTAGATTTGTTTCCTGGTTTCTAGATGCCCATCTTCTTGCTGTACACTCACATTTCTTCTTTCTAAAGCTGAAATATTTAGCAGAGATACTTAAAAGTACTTGAAATGTAAATGTTCAGAGAATTACTGTAACTTCCAAGACTGCAGAAATCTCTCTATACCCACCACATTTATAAATGCTTAGAGATTGCCCATTTTCTTCAATTTAAATTTCTGTGTTGCAGCCTGTGACTACTGTTTGTTTTCTTTGTTGTCAAGTATCTCCTATGAACAGACTACTGTTCAATTATACACTCAGCTCTTGGTGAATTTGTGAGATGATTCTTGATTTTGCCTAAAATAAATAATGCTGCTATGTCAAACCTAAGGACCTGTGAATTTCTCTAGGTTATATACCTGGGGTTAAGATTGCTTTATATAAATTATCCACATTTTAACCCTACTACAAAACATCGGTGTTAGTCATTCATTTGTGTGTGACTCTTTGCGGCTCCGTGGACTGTAGCATGCCAGGCTCCTCTGTCCATGGGATTTCTCAGGCATTGCCATTTCCTTTCCTAGGGGATCTTCCTGACTCAGGGATCCAACCCTAATCTCCTGCATTGTGGGCAGATTCTTTACCTTCTGAGCCACCAGGCAAACATCAGACTGTTTGCTAAAATTGTTCCTTCCCTGCATTTTGCATTCTTCAACATTTTAAGGAAAAAAAAAAAATCCCTGTCCGTGTATGTTCATTATACCCATTTCTTTGCCAGTGTCATGGATCTGTTTGGAGATGATAATCTTTTCTTTGTTGATGACAATCGCCTATAAAGAGTTTATTTCTCATCGTACTTTGCAACTTGTTTCTTTTGTCTGGCCTAGGCACAGAGGCACTTGACTCCAAGCTGCTGGTTGAGTTCAGATCTCTGATAGGTAACTCTCACGTCTGAGAGAACATCTGCTCAGAGGTCAAGAAAACAATCCAAGTACATAAGTGTTTTTGAAGCCTCTGTTTGTTTCACATTCATAAACATTAAATTGACCCAACAAGAAATATGGTCAAGCCCAAAGTCAAGAGGAAGTACGTTTGGCCACCTTAAGGCCATGGCAAGTGTTTAGATGTATGATGCTTACAATTAAGAAGAAAACTAGAATTAGTAACTCAGTTAACCACATCTTCAACATAAGAAACAAGTAAGAATATAAGAAAGAACATAAAAAGCATTGAATTTTTTTCTAACCAAATATTGATTTTTTATAATTATAAATTTTTCACTTTTTTAAAAAAATCATGGCTATTACATTTAATAAATTTTTTATTGAACAATGAGTTGGGAAGCATAAAAAGCTTTAAAAGAAGCAAACATAGACGTTTCTGTTCAGTTGAGCTAAAGAATACCTTTAGAAGCTGGAAATTCAAATGGACACTTATAAAAGAAATTTATGCATATTAAACAAAAACAAAATTTAAGATACAAGGAAAATAAAGTCAAGTAACATTTATTATTTTTCAACTTTTATTATAAATATTCTATTTACAGATCCTAAAACATAAATACATTATTCTGACATGTATTGTTTTAACAATGATTATCATTTTCCAGCTTAGATATATAAAATTGATTTTTACGAAAATTATCAAATACACCTTTGTAATCTTGTTAATAAAAACTAGATACAAGAAAGGACTAGGAAAAGAACCTTAAATAGCACATTAAATTAAATTTCTGGCAACTACATTCTTTTGAAGCTAAAAAATTCTGTTTTACTTATAGCAATGCTGTTTTTAATCTCTGGCACTTCATGAAAGTGTTGTGAGTTGAACAATATTCACAATTTAATCCATATTTTATAAAACATATTTGGTTATTGCTAGTACATATTGTTGTCGATACAGCAACCAGACCTCTCCTGTATACTATAATTATCTTTAAGAAAATATTTTTTTAGTATAGAAATAAGTATCTTGCCATCCTTAATATGGTTTACCTAGTGGCTCAGATGAAAAAAAATAAGCTGACTGTGGCTCAGAACATGAATTCCTTATTGCCAAATTCAGATTTAAATTGAAGAAAGTAGGGAAAAACACTAGACCATTCATGTATGACTTAAATCAAGTCCCTTATAATCATAGAGTTGACCTGAGGAACAGATTCAAAGGATTAAATCTGATAGAGTGCCTGAAAAACTATGGACAGAGGTTCATGACATTGTACAGGAGGCGGCGATCAAGACCATCCCCAAGAAAAAGAAATGCAAAATGGTTGTCTGAAGAAGACTTACAAATAGCTGAGAAAAGAGAAGCTAAAGGCAAAGGAGAAAAGGAAAGATATATCCATTTGAATGGAGAGTTCCATAGAATAGCAAGGAGAGATAAGAAAGCCTTCCTCAGTGATCAATACAAAGAAATAGAGGAAAACAATAGAATGAGAAAGACCAGAGATCTCTTTGAGAAAAATAGAGATACCAAGGGAATATTTCATGCAAAAATGGGCTCAATAAAGGACAGAAATGGTATGGACTTGACAGAAGCAGAAGATATTAAGAAGAAGTGGCAAGAATATGCAGAAGAACTGTACAAAAAAGATCTTCATGACCCAGATAATCACAGTGGTGTGATCACTCACCTAGAGCCAGACATCCTGGAATGAGAAGTTAATTGGGTCTTAGGAAGCACCACTAGGAACAAAACTAGTGGAGGTGATGGAATTCCAGTTGAGCTATTTCAAATCCTAAAAGATGATGCTGTTATAGTGTTGTATTCAATATGCCAACAAATTTGGAAAACTCAGCAGTGGCCTAGGACTTGAAAAGTCAGTTTTCATTCCAATCCCAAAGAAAGGCAATGCCAAAGAATTGTCAAACTAGCTCACAATTGCTCTCATCTCACAAGCTAACATAATAATACTCAGAATTTTCCAAGGCAGGCTTCAACAGTACAGGAATCGTAAATTTCCAGATACTCAAGCTGGATTTAGAAAATGCAGAGGAACCAGAGATCAAAATGCCAACATCTATTGGATCATCGAAAAAGCTAGAGTTCAGAAAAACATCTACTTCTGCTTTGTTGCCTACACTAAAACCTTTGACTGTGTAGATCACAATAAGCAGTGGAAAATTCTTAAAGCCATGAGAACACCAGACCATCTGACCTACCTCCTGAGAAACAGGTATGCAGGTCAAGAAGCAACAGTTAGAAGTGGACATGGAACAGTAGACAGGTTCCACATAAAGGTAAAGGAGTACCTCAAGTCTGTATATTGCCACCCTGCTTGTTTAACTTATATGCAAAGTACATCATGCAAAATGCAGGGCTGGATGAAGCACAAGCTAAAATCAAAACTGCTGTGAGAAATATCAATAACCTCATAGATGCAGGTGACATCACCCTTATGGCAGAAAGTGAAGAAGAACTAAAGAACCTCTTGATGAAAATGAAAGAGGAGAATGGCAAAGTTGGCTGAAAACTCAACATTCAGAAAACAAAGATCATGGCATCCAGTCCCATCACTTCATGGCAAACAGATGGGGAAACAATGGAAACAGTGAGAGACTTTATTTTTGGGGGGAGGGCTCCAAAATCACTGCATTAAAACACATCATTTAATCACTACATTGAAGTTAAAATTAAAAGACGCTTGCTCCTTGGAAGAAAAGCTGTGACCAGCCTAGCCAGCATAATAAAAAGTAGTGACATTACTTTGCCAACAAAGGCTCATCTAGTCAAGGCTATGATTTTCCAGTAGTCATGTATGGATTTGAGAGATGGACTATAAAGAAAGCTGAGCACTGAAGAATTGATGCTTTTGAACTGTGATGTTGGACAAGACTCTTGAGAGTCAGTTGGACTGCAAGGAATCAATCCTAAAGGAAATCAGTTCTGAATATTCATTGCAAGGACTGATGCTGAAGCTGAAATTCCAATACTTTGGCTACCTGATGTTAAGAACTGACTCATTTGAAAGTACCCTGATGCTCCGAAAGATTGAGGGAAGGTGGAGAAAAGGAAGACAGAGGATGAGATGATTGGATGTCATCACCAACTTGACGGACATCAGTTTGAGTAAATTCCAGGAGTTGGTGATGGACAGGCAAGCCTGGCATGCTGCAGTCTATGGGGTTGCAAAGAGTCAGACACGACTGAGCTTCTGAACTGACTGATACATTTATATGCATTAGAAAGAAAAATGAAGTATGTTCTATTTTGTACAATTTCCTATGAGCTTTGCAGAAAAAGCATAGTATAGATGCAATTTTTAAATTAATAACATGCTCCACAGTGTAGGATTAACCAAAAAGTCTCATTTTTTTATTTCATTGATCAAAAAATGGCATTTTGTATAAAACAGCTTTTAAATAAAATAACCACAAGATCATCTCAAAACAATAAATTTGTAAAACAGAAAAAAAAATCACAGCATCATGTTAAATATGAAAACAAGAAGCTAATCAAATACATAAATGTATATTTAGTAAAATTATTCTGATTAGATATATTTTTAGAGTAAGATGATGTATATAGAACTATTTAAGGAAGACTTAAATTAATTTATTATTCATTACCTTTTAGGTTCATGGCAAAATTGAGTAAAAAATACAAAGATCTCCCATATATCCATTCCTTCACACATGCATTTGTTGTTGTGTAGTCACTAAGTCCTATCTGATTCCTTTGCAACCTCATGGACTGTAGCCTATCAGGATGCTCTTTCCATGGGATTTCCCTGGCAGTATTACTTGGAGTACGTTGCCATTTCCTTACCCAGGGGAAATTCTTGAGCCATGGATTAAATCATCTCCTCCCTTGGCAGGCAGATTCTTCACCACTGAACTACTAGTGAAGCCCACACATGCATAATTTTCCCCATTATCAACATCCTCCATCAGAGGGGTATATTTCTTACAACTGATGAACCTACACTGACACTTTACAATCACTCAAAGTCCATAGCTGATGTTATGGTTCACTTTTTATGTTGTACGCTCTATGAGTCTAGTAAATACCTGATGATGTGTATTCATCATTACGGTGTCATATAATGTATTTTCACTATAATGCAAATTCTCTGTGCTCCACCTGTACAATCCCTTTCTACCCCTCCTGGAATTCACTGATCTTTTTTTCTATCTCCATAGTTTTGCTTTATCCAGAATATCTTATAGTTGGAATCATACATGACCATTTCACTTGGTAATATGCATTGAAGATTCCTCCACGTATTTTTATGGTTTCATAGCTTTTTTTTTTTTAGTGTTGATTGATATGAGATGGTTGGATGGCACCACTGACTTAATGGCCATAAGTTTGAGAAAACTCCGGGAGATAGTGAAAGATAGGAAAGGTTGGCATGCTGCAGTCCATGGAATCACAAAGAGTCAGACACAGCTTAGAGACTGAACAATATTCTATTGTCTGGAGATACTACACTAAATTCATTAACCTACTAAAGGACATCTTGGTAGCCTTCAAATTTGGGCGATTAAATATAAAGGTGCTATAAACATCTGTGTGCAGGTTTTTGTGTAAACCTACATTTTCAGCTTCTTTGAGTAATTACCAGGGAGCACAATTTCTGGATCTCTTCTGGTAAGAGTATGCTTAGTTTTATAAGAAACTGCTAAACGGTTTTGGCCATTAGTGCATTCCACCAGCAATGTACATGAGTTTCTGTTGCTCCACATTCTATGTAGTATTTGATGTAGTCAGTGTTCTGGAGTTTGATCATCCTCAGAGCTGTGGGTTCCACCTCCACAGGACCCTTTTCCAAATTTCTAGATTATAATAAGTCCAACTCACACTTTGGTTTTTCTCCTAGTCATATCATGATTTATTTCTAGCAGTTACTCTTTCCACGTTATTTCAATATTATGTTTTCAATATTTCTTTCAGTTGTCCAAAACCCAATAAATAATTCTTAACACTCCATTCTCTTTCTTAAAATGCCTAGTGTGTAACCAGCTCTAGTGAAATAAGTCAGAAAGAGAAAAACAAATATCTCATATTAATGAATCCACATGGAATCTTTAAAAAATGGTACATATTTGCAGGACAAGAATAGAGATGCAAATGAAGAGAATGAATTTGTGGACGCTTGTGGGGGAAGGTGAGGGTGGGAGTGAATTAAGAAAATAGCATTGAAATACACACATTCCCATGTGTACAATAGATAGCTAGTGGGAAGCTACTGTATAACATAAGCTGGAGCTCTGTGATGACCTGTAGGGGTGGGTTGGAGGGAGACTCAGGAGGCAGAGCACAAATAAATACTTATGGCTGATCCAATTGTTAAATGACAGAAACAAACACACCATTGTAAAGCAATTATCCTCCAATTAAAAAAAATTGCATAGCATAGTTTCTGTTTTTGAAACGGACCTTGAATACTATAGTGTTTTGTTGTCCCAAGATTTCTCCAGGTCACAGAGTCTTAGAATGAAAGGACTGAATTGAAACTTAAGCGCTGTGGCCAAAGAACTCTTGGACCTAACAAGTAGTTTTTTTCTGATTCGTTATATATGATTTTCTCAAAATTATTAGTTTAAGGTATTCTGCACCTACAAGTAACATTTTTTGATTTGAGATAAACTGGATTCAAAATACACAGAAATTTTGTCCAATATCATGTGTTACTAATCATTTTGAGAACACAAGCATCTGTAAATTAAAGGAAAAACTAGAAATAAGTCAGAACAGCCAACACAGCTCCTCAATTTCTTCCAGCCGTATTAGTATGCAACATTTACATAACAGGTTCCTTTTATATAGAAGGAAACCTCTCTCATTTTGCAATCTGATGATTTGATTATTTAATAATATTTTGGGCTTCTCTGGTGGCTTAGATGGTAAAGAATCCATCTGTGATGGAAAAGACCTGGGTTCAATCCTTGGGTAAGGAAGATCCCCTGGAGAAGGAAATGGCAACCCGCTCCAGTATTTTTGCCTGGAGAATCCCATGGACAGAGTTGCTGGGAAGGCTATAGTCCATCTGGTAACAAAGAGTCAACTGTCTGAGCAACTAACACACTTTAATAATATTTTGCAAAGAATCAACACATAAATCAATAGATCCCAGGTTTGCTTACCTTAAGAATTCTAGAGAAAGAAGTTATATTCAAGTAAACTATTACATAGGTTAAGACTTCTTTCACTTTTAATATTATTGTTAGGTCTGTCAATGGCATGCTTTAAAGGCACTTTCTTCCATGATAATTCTCTAATTCATAACTTCTTAAAGGTTTTGTTGTTTTTATATTGTTAATTGCAAGCATATGGGATTTGGGGTTTTTATACTTTCAGTGAATCACTATTCTTCTTTTGTTCAATTATAGTCTGATAATTTAACTGAGGCTCATTTAAAATATTTCTTTAAATTGTTGATTTGAGGTGTCTTAGATAACCTTTCTAAGACATTTTATTGATTAGCCAAAAAGTTATTTCTGATTTTTTCCATAAGATGTTACAGAAAAACCTGAATGGACTCTTTGACCAACCCGATAATTCTGAAATATGTATAAGATACACATATACATGTATGTATCTGTGTGTATAGACATAATATTAATTCACATAAACAGTAGTAAGAAGACAATGAGCTCAAACGGAATTAGAGACAATATTGCTCATGGCACAGAAGAGAACATGAACTTCTTTGTGACCCCATGGCCTGCAGACATCCTTGTCCATCACCATTTCCTGGAGCTTCCTCAAACTCATGTCCATCAATTTGGTGATACCATCCAACCATCTCATCCTTTGTCATCCCCTTCTCCTCCCGCCTTCAATCTTAAGCAGCAACATGGTTTTTTCCAAGGAGTCAGTTCTTCACATCAGGTGACCAAAGTATTGGAGCTTCAGCTTCAGCATCAGCACTTCCAGTGAATATTCAGGACTAATTTCCTTTAAGATTGACTGGTTTGATCTCCTTGAAGTGCAAGGATCTTTCAAGAGTCTTCTCCAACACCACAGTTCAAAAGCATCAGTTCCTAGATGCTCAGCTTTCTTTATGGTCCAAATCTCACATCCATACATGACTACTGGAAAAACAATAGCTTTGACTAGATGGACCTTGTTTGGCAAAGTAAGTCTCTGCTTTTTAGCATGCTCTCTAGGTTGATCATAACTGTTCTTCCAAGAAACAAACATCTTTTAATTTCATGGCTGCAGTCATCACCTACAGTGATTTTGGAGCCCAAGAAAATAAAGGCTCTCACCCTTTCCATTGCTTCCCCATTCATTTGCCATGAAGTGATGGGACCTGATGCCATGATCTTTGTTTTTCAATGTTGAGTTTTAAGCCAGCGTTTTCAGTCTCCTCTTTTACTTTCATTAATATATGTCAGATTCCTCTGCATTTTCTAAATCCAGCTTGAACATATGGTAGTTCATGGTTCATGTAATCTTGTAGCCTGGCTTGGAGAATTTTGAGCATTACTTTGCTAGTGTATGAGATGAGTGCAATTGTGAGGTAGTTTGAACATTCTTTGGCATTGACTTTCTTTGGGATTGGAATGAAAACTGACATTTTCCATTCCTGTGGCCACTGCTGAGTTTTCCAAATTTGCTGGAATATTGAGTGCAGCATTTTCACAGAATCATCTTTTAGGATATGAAAGAGCTCAAGGGGATTTCCATCACCTCCACTAGCTTTGTTCATAGTGATACTTCCTAAAGCCCACTTGACCTCACCTTCCAGGATGTCTGGCTCTAGGTTAGTAATCACACCATCATGGTTATCTGGTCATGAAGATCTTTTTTGTATAGTTCTTCTGTGTATTCATGAAAATTACAGCACATGCTCACATTAGATTCCTTTGTTCTCCAAGCCTGGCAAGAAGATGCAGCGTGTGCCTAGATGCATGATCTGTATCACAGTTGAGGAATATTCAGCTTAGGGACCCCTGATTTTATCAGATATTGTTGACAAACCTGCTTACACTTTGCTGATGAGGAATATTTTATATTATTTCCCCCTGGAATGTAAACAAACCTCCCCTACAAGAAGGAGGAATACTTGCCCTGAAATATCTCCATATAGAAATAAATCTATTAACTATCCCACATGGATACCCCATCTCAAGCTTTTAAGAATGTGAATGTCTAGTCCTGTAGAAATGCCAGAGACACATGGGGAATTGTTTAATCCCATCAAATACATGTGTTCTTGAATATAATGATCAAAAGAACTTTTTCTTTCTTTGCAGAACATATACTGGGAATCAGTTTCATCCTAGACTTCATTTTAAACAATTTTAGAATCATAGAAAACATAAAGATACTTAGCCAATAGAGAGTAAGTAGGAAATATTCATTCTGTATCCACATATCTCCTTGATTAAGAAATTTACTAAACAAATCACTCAGAAAATGGCTTTGATATTTGTCATTGATATTGAGAAGAAGAACTTCACCATCAAAAAAGATGATTGGAGATCAATTTGCTGTCTTCTTTTGAATTTACTTATCCTACGTAGCTCCATAAAGCATTTTTTAAATCTCTGTTACAATTCACACAGCAACAAAATTTATGTTGGACAAATTGTACATGTTCTCCAGATTTTATGCTTCTAGCATTTTCTTCAAAAAGCAATAAAATATTAAAGTAAAATATGCAAATGTTCTACATAGTTCTACATCCCCTGGCAACAATGTGGTTGTACTTCCTGAAATTCAAATCCCAGATGTCATTAAGCACAACAAGCCACATTTCTGACTCAGTTAAGAGAAATCTGAAATGTGAGATCTAGCACAACCATAACATAATGTCCCTGAGTGAGAAATAAAGAGTGTAATGAATTAAAATGTAATGTGACTGAGGAAAACCACATGAAGAATGTGTTGGACTAACACTGGCATTGGGATATTTACTAAAAAAAATTAAAGTTAAATGATGCTTTACATCATGAGAGCTAAACATCTCATGTTTTTGCTTTTGAACTTTTTCCTCCTTTATGACATTTTGTTTCTTGGGGAAAAAACACTAAAAATATTTCTACTGTACATGAATACATTTGGAAATTTCTTAACTCCAACATTCTTAATTCTAAAATTACTTTTGAGTGATGAATCATCTGATCTAGTTATTTATTTTCAAATTGGATAGGACATTTGCTTGTAATAGCTGAGAAAAGTCATTCACTGAGAGCAGTGATAGCATCTAAACTGGAGAAACTGGTCATGGAGCAATACAGATCTGCATTAATTCCTCTTCACATTCTTGTCTGTTTCTTAAGGGCTGTGTTAGATAGTAGCTCCTGATGGTAAATTCCAGTAATTTTCCCTGTCCCTTAAAAGATAATTTCTGTAAGTGTTGGGACAATGCTTGTTGCTGTTCAGTCACTAAGTCTATGCAGCTCACATCTCTATGAACTGCAGCAAGACAGGCTTCCCTGTCCTTCCCTATATCCCAGAGGTTGCTCAAACTCATGTACATTGAGTCAGTGATGCCATCCAATCATCTCATCCCCTGTCGTCCCCTTCTGTTGCCCTCAATCTTTCCCAGGATCAGGGTCTTTTCCAATGACTGAGTTCTTACCACCAGGTGGCCCAAGTATTGGAGCTTCAGTTTCAGTACCAGTCCTTCCAATAACTATTCAGGGTTGATTTCCTTTAGGAATGACTGGTTTGATCTCCTTGAAGTCCAAGGCACTCTCAAGAGTCTTCTCCAGCACCACAGTTTGAAAGCATCAATTCTTTGGTGCTCAGCCTTCTTTATTGTCCACCTCTTATATCCATGCATGGCTGTTGGAAAAACCATAGGTTTGACAATGCAGACATTGGTCGGCAAAGTGATGTCTCTGCTTTTGAATACACTGTCTAGATTTGTCATAACTTTCTTCCAAGGAGTAAGCATCTTTTAATTTTGTGGTTGCAGTCACCATCTGCAGTGATTTTGGAGCCCAATAAAATGAAATCTGACACTGTTTCTATGCCATGCTTCGCATATGCTAAAAACATTAATACAAATGCCAATTTACCTTCTTATCATTCCATTCTGATCCCTCTCTAGCATGTGGAATCTAGTGTTTCTTCCCCCATTACATACACAAAATATAATGGATTAGACATGTTCATATGCAAGTAATGCTAGATTTGTTTTGTATGGGACTTGTAACTCTTATGGTAAATATTAAGCTTTTTTCCAAGCATCTTTGGAAGCATATCATGTAAAAAATAATTTGGTTATTGCAAACACTGTTTAGTCATTGTCTTGTGAGTTTTATTAATAACTGAAAATATACTTAAAAGGTAACAACAATTCTAACAAGAAAATTGACAAGACAGTTTTAAAATTAAGGAAAATATTTCAATTATCCTGTAAAAGAACATATTTAAAAAATTATAACTATGGATTATTATTATTTTGTTATCAGCAGAGCCAGAGTTGAAAAATAGATTTGCTTCCTAAAGCTTAATATTTTTACTGACTCTTATTGTAATATCTCTTGGCTGTGGTTACCAGTGTTTTGCTTATGACGTAGGATTTTATATACAAGTTTGTTTACACAACCTAATGCCTGTCTACTGGCTAACATGATGTGACCTAGAAGCTTTGGGTAGCCATGAAAATGTAACTTCTTAAAAAAAAACCAAACAAACAAAGAAAAGAAAATGGAACTTCTTTCTCACATGTTGTTAGTTGAAGAGCCATTGTAGCAGCAGTAGCAAAACCCAGTTCAGGGAATAGTACCATATGGGTGTCAACAATCAAATTTCCTTTTCAAGTAAGAATAAACATAAACTGAAGGTCAGGAAGATCCCCTCAAGTAGGAAATCACAGTCCACTCCAGTATTCTTGCCTGGAGAGTTTCATGGACAGAGAAGCCTGATGGGCTGCAGTCCACAAGGTCACAAAGAGCTGGACATGACTGTGTAGATGAGCAGGCACACATGCATGTGGGTTTGAAAGAGTCATAAAATGGAAAATGAGAACCGCTACATATGAACATATTTGAAGCAAAACTTGGGGTAGTGATGTTCCTAAGTCAAAAAAGAACAGGCGTAGAGTTTTTGTTTTAGTAGTGATACACCCTGAAATTCTAAGAGTAGTTGAAGAAATCCATGAGACGGTCATCTGCTTTGTTAGTGACCCCATGATAAATAAACTTTGATGTAACAAAGAAAACTTTAGATCTTTCTTAATACTGCTTTACCTCCCAACTCCCTTTCAATGCCTCCACAGTCCTTAAAAGTAAAAATATTGAAATGATAAGCAAAATAAATGTCTTCTTTTATATATCAAAATATGGTTCTGGGAAGCTGTTCTTCAAGAAGCATTATTGGACTGGAACCTACTTCTCAATGCCTTCCACTAGAGAAAAGCCATTATCTACATTAAAGGATGATATATAAGATGTGTAACTTACAATTATGACCAATGATTGCATTTCACGTCTGATAGAATCTTTGGTTATAAGAACTAGAAACTGACTTTAGGTATCTGAAGCAAGATAATAAAATTTATTAGAAGGATATTGAAAGATTCCAGAATTTCTTGAGACTATTGGCGCCAGTCTTAGAAGTCAGAAAGCTGTGCTTTCAAGACTCAACAATCACAGCAAGTTTTAAGTGGGGCTAGATTGCTAGAAACACCTTTTCCTCTGATACAGGAGCTAGACGCTACCTGACATTACTATCAGAACAATTAAACACTCTTTCAGTTACTGAAAGTGGAGAACTGTTTTACCTTTAAACTATTTTTACAGCTTTATTAAAGCAAAACTGATAATCAAAACACTGCATATAGTCAATATATACAGTTTGATGAGTTTGGACATATGCACAATCTTCCCAGGAGGTGCTATTGATAAAGAACCAGTCTGCCAATGTAGGAGACATGAGTTGCAGGTTCAGTTTCCTGGGTCAGGAAGAATCCCTGGAGGAGAGCATGGCAACCCACTCCAGTACCCTTGGCTAGAGAAATCTCATGGACAGAAGAGCCTGAAGGCCTACAATCCATAGGTTTGCACAGAGTCAGACATTACTGAAGTGACTTAGTGTGCAGAGACATATGCACACATCCATATTAAGGTACTGAAGATATTCGTCACCTTTAAAAGTTTTCTTGTATCCCTTTGTGTTTTGTTTATTAAGACAACATATCATAAGATCTACCTTCTTAACAGAATAACAGAATTTTAGGTGCACAGTACCATATTACTGGGCTTCCCTGATGGACTTTCGTATTGGGTTTCCCAAAGAATCCCCCTGCAATGTAGGAGACATGGATTCAATCCATGGGTTGGGAAGATCCCTGGAGAAGGAAATGACAACTCACTCCAGTATTCTTACCTGGAGAATCCCATGCATTGGCAGAGGAGCCTTGCAGGGCTAGGGTTGCAGAGTCCAGCAAGACTGAGTGACTAACACTTTCACTTTTCACCGTATTGTTAATTATGGTAAAGCTTTGAATTTTATTCCATCCTGTACCATGCATCATTTAAGAGGATCTAGTTTTTGTTTTACCAAGATTGATCAAAATTTTTGATCCGAGTGTTCTATACTTTTTCCTTCATCTTGATCACCATTTGGAGAAGGGAATGGCTACCCACTCCAGTATTCTAATATTTTGGCCCAAAGAATGCCATGGACTTTGTAGTCCATGGGGTTGCAAATTGTCAGACATGACTGAGCAACTTTCACATGACATGACATACTATTATATAAGATTAACCTTCTTGTATTTTCTGTTAACCATATTGTATTTCTTTGCATTTTCCTGAATTTAGTCTGTTAATGTGGTTTCTTTCCTGTTATTGCTGTAACATATGACCCAATACAGTGCCAAGAAATGTATTGTGTTAAACCAATGCAAATTAGTTTTATTTATTTATTTATTTATTATTTTATTTTTTACTTATTTATTTTAATTTTCTTTACATTATTGTGTTGGTTTTGCCATACATTGACATGAATCTGCCATGGGTATACATGTGTTCCCCTTCCAGAACCCCCCTCCCACCTCCCTCCCAATTCCCTCTCTCTGGGTCATCCTGGTACACCAGCCCTGAGCATCAAACCTGGGCTGGCGATTGATTTCACATATGATGATTAACATGTTTCAATGCTGTTCTCCCATATCATCCCATCCTTGCCTTCTACCATAGAGTCCAAAAGACTGTTCTATACATCTGCGTTTCTTTTGCTGTCTCGCATACAGGGTTCTCTGATTGCTGTGGCCAAGACAGGTTAGATGGTCCAGTATTTCCATCTCTTTAAGAATTTTCCACAGTTAATGTGATCCACACAGTCAAAGGCTTTGGCATAGTCAATAAAGCATAAATAGATGTTTTTCTGGAACTCTCTTGCTTTTTTGATGATCCAGCGGATGTTGGCAATTTGATCTGTCATTCCTCTGGAATGAGCCAGCTTGAACATCTGGAAGTTCATGGTTCACTTATTGCTGAAGCCTGGCTTGGAGAATTTTGAACATTACTTAACCAGCCTGTGAGATGAGTGGAATTGTGCAGTAGTTTGAACATTATTTGGCATTGCCTTTTTTGGGGATTGGAAAGAAAACTGACCTTTTCCAATCCTGTAGCCATTGTTGAGTCTTCCAAATTTGCTAGCATATTGAGTGCAGCACTTTCACAGCATTATCTTTCATGATTTGAAATAGCTCAACTGGAATTCCATTATCTCCACTAGCTTTATTTGTAGTGATGCTTTCTAAGGCCCACTTGACTTCACATTCCAGGATGTCTGGCTCTAGGTGAGTAATCACACCATCTTGATTATCTGGGTCATGAAGATCTTTTTTGTACAGTTCTTCTGTGTATTCTCACCACCTCTTCTTAATATCTTCTACTTCTGTTAGGTCCATACAATTTCTGCCCTTTACCTAGCTCATCTTTGCATGAAATGTTCCCTTGGTATATCTAATTTTCTTGAAGAGATCTCTAGTCTTTCCCATTCTTTTGTTTTCCTCTATTTCTTTGCATTGTTCACCGAGGAAGCCTTTCTCATCTCTCCTTGCCATTCTTTGGAACTTTGCATTCAGATGGGAATATCTTTCCTTCTCCTTTGCTTTTCACTTCTCTTCTTTTAACAGCTATTTGTAAGGACTCCTCAGACAGTCATTTTGCTTTTTTGCATTTCTTCTCCATGGGGATGTTCTTAATCCCTGTCTCCTGTACAATGTCACAAACCTTTGTCCATAGTTCATTAGATCTAGTTCCTTAAATCTATTTATCACTTCCACTGTATAATCATAAGGCAGTTGATTTAGGTCATACTTGAATGATCTAGTGGTTTTACCTACTTTCTTCAATTTGAATCTGAATTTGGCAATAAGGTGCTCATGATCTGAGCCACAATCAGCTCCCAATCTTCTTCTTGCTCACTGTATAGAGCTTCTTCATCTTTGGCTGCAAAGAATACAATCAATCTAATTTCTGTGTTGACCATCTGGTGATGTCCATGTGTAGAGTCTTCTCTTGTCTTGTTGGAAGAGGGTGTTTACCATAACTCTTTTGGCAGAACTCTATTAGCCTTTGCCCTGCTTCATTCTGTACGCCAAGGCCAAATTTGCCTGTTACTCCAGGTGTTTCTTGACTTCCTACTTTTGCATTCCAGTCCCCTATAATGAGAAGTACATCTCTTTTTGGGTATTAGTTCTAAAAGGTATTGTAGGTCTTCATAAAGCCATTCAACTTTAGCTTCTTAAGCATTACTGATTGGGGAATAGGCTTGGAGTACTGTGATATTGAATGGTTTGCCTTGGAAACTAACAGAGATCATTCTGTCATTTTTGAAATTGCATCTGAGTGCTGCATTTTGGACTCTTTTGTTGACCATAATGGCTACTCCATTTCTTCTAAGGGATTCCTGCCCACAGTAGTAGATATATTGGTCATCTGAGTTAAATTCATCCATTCCAGTTCATCTTAGTTCACTGATTTTCCTAGAATGTCAACGTTCACTCTTGCCATCTCCTGTTTGACCACTTCCAATTTGTCTTGATTCATGGACCTAACATTCCAGGTCCCTATGCAATATTGCTCTTTACAGCATCATACCTTGCT
This sequence comes from Antilocapra americana, assembly GCA_007570785.1. Classification (NCBI taxonomy): domain Eukaryota; kingdom Metazoa; phylum Chordata; class Mammalia; order Artiodactyla; family Antilocapridae; genus Antilocapra; species Antilocapra americana. The sequence goes on along the minus strand of ML660211.1, from coordinate 5,890,838 downwards.
TCTATCACCAGTCATATCCACAGATGGGTATTGTTTCTCCTTTGGCTCCATCCAGTCATTCTTTCTGGAGTTATTTCTCCACTGATCTCCAGTAGCATATTGGGCACCTACCAACCTGGGGAGTTCATATTTTTGTGTACTATGTTTTTTTCCTTTTTGTACTGTTCATGGGGTTCTCCAAGCAAGAATATTGAAGTGGTTTGCCATTCTTTTCTCCAGTGGACCACATTCTGTCAGACCTCTCTACCATGACCCTTTTGTCTTGGGTGTCCCCACATGGCATGGCTTAGTTTCATTGAGTTAGACAAGGCTATGGTCCGTGTGGTCAGATTCGCTAGTTTTCCATGTTTATGGTTTCAGTGTGTCTGCCCTCTGATGCCCTCTTGCAACACCTACCATTTTACTTGGGTTTCTCTTACCTTTGGCATGGGGTATCTCTTCACGGCTGCTCCAGTAAAGCGCAGCCGCTGCTCCTTACCTTGGAGGAGGGGTATCTCCTCCCAGCTGCCCTTCCTGACCTTGAATGTGGAGTAGCTCCTTTTGGCCCTCCTGTGCCTGTGCAGCCGCCGCCCCTGACCTCAGAGGCTTAACATCATTATATTATATATTATGGTATCTTTTCTTTACTGTATCAGTTTATTTTAATATCACAGATTTTTAAAAGAACATTCCCTCTAGAATTTTTACCCTCTTTGTTTGGTTTGTCTATTGCCATAATAGTGCTACAGAGTTTTAACTACTGTTTAGCCTTTCTTGTACTGTATGACTCTGGCACTCCTATTCTGGGGTTAAATCTCTCTCTCTCTCTCTCTCTCTCTCTCTCTCTCTCTCTCTTATAGAGATACTTGTAATAAAATTTAGGGGCCACTTGGACAATTCACAACAATTTTCCTATCTCATGATGCTTTTACCATCTGCAGAATCCCTTTGACTATTTGAGTGAACATCTTTGCATGTTCCAGGAATTCAAACGCTGACATTTGGATGAGAAATTATTTAACCTATCATATAAATTTAAATAGTTTAGTTTTTGTTAGTTTTTTCCTCATATGGTAAAACCAACCTACATTCCTGGGAAAACACTAACATGGTAAGGATACATTATGCATCTTGTTTGATGTTGGATTTGAAATGCTATAAAATAAGATTAACAGCATTTATGTCTATGTTTATGAATGAATTAATCTATAGTTTTATTTTGAAGACTCTACTTGATTTTAGTATCAGGGTAAAAGTTTATGAAGAAATTTTAATATATATTTAGGAGAATTCAGTGCTGTGTTAAAAGTGTAATAATACTGTATGATCAAGTATGATTTATATATGTAATAAAAAATTTATTTAGTATTTAAGATTAAGTCAATAAAATTACATTTGTTAGAAATTATTTCAGTAGGTGTAGTAAAATCATTTGAAAAATTCAACACCTATACATAATAATAAAAATCTTGGCAATTAGAAATTAAAAAAAATACAACTGATGAGGGTATAAACACATTGTTGTATCTTATGCAATAGAATAAATCTACTGCTTCTTACAGCATTGATTATTCTTAAAATCATTATGTTGAGAGTAAATAGACTGACTTTTTGAAAACATATGCATGATTCTATTCATGTGAAGTAGATGTGTAAGGAAGACCTGCTAGAAATAATCACAGTGTTTGCCTCTGGAGAGTAGAATAAAATGGAGTAGGAGAAAACTTTCCAAGGGGTAGAATGTGTTCATATCTTGATTACAATTTTGGTTGCAGACTTCTTGAAATTTTTTAAATGTCAAATTTTACACATACAGTTTGTTCCTTTCACTGTACATAAAATTACCTGAATAAAAAATATAAGCACAGAAACAAAAGTAAGGAAAGAAAAGGGCTTCCCTGGTGGCTCAGATGGTAAAGAATTTGCCTGCAGTGCAGACCTGGGTTTGATATGTGGCTCTGGAAGATCCCCTGGAGAAGGGAATGACAACCCACTCCAGTATTCTTGCCTGGAGAATCCCAAGGACAGAGGAGCCAGGTGGGCTACAGTTCATGGGGTCACAAAGAGTCAGACATGACTTAGCAACTAAACAACAACAACAACAAACAAACAAAAAATAATACCTTCTACCTGTGTGAAACAGTCCTTGCTTTACCAGCATGTTGGGAAATAAACGTGATTAATTTTTTGTAGCATGGGTTAATAATTTTTCTGTGTACAAATTTATTTCATGTACATGTATAAGTGAAATGATTAGACAGAGTTCCAATATGAAATATCTCTTTTTTACATAACCAATAGCTTTTGTTATTCCAGGGATGTTAAGGAAGGAGAATAGATCTAATAAAAATATCTTGTTCCCATTTTCTCAAATATATGGCTCTGCTATAAATAGGTTTTCACAGAAACACCAAATGCTTATCAAAGATTGAGCCAAGAAAATCTCAAATGTACTTTTATTTTAAATCCAACTGAAACTTTGTGATTGAAAAGTTTTCTTTCATCATTTTTTTCAATACCCTTAATTTACTCAATTCCTCAGAATCTTCACCAAAAGTCTCTGAATTTGGGGGAAAATGCCTAGTGTTCAGTTACATCAAACCTTACTTTTCATTCTCTTGACTTCATACATTGAATAAATTAAAAAAAAATCTTTTTAACTATTGTGTCAATTAAGCCTGTAGTATATTACACTAAAAGTATGGTAGCCCTAAATGAAATTATACTAAAAATATTTATGTACTAAGCTGCCTTTTTCCTGTTTCTATTTCAGCTATTTTGTCATAATTGTTAGTTTGTTGAAGGTGAACATGGTTGCGCTTATGACTCACCTTATCTAGGTCTTAGTTTTTTATTCATGAGGTATTGTGTGGGTTAATGACAATTCATGTTCTACCTAATAATTTAAAATGGAATACATATTACAGTTGGTGCGGGCACACTGTAAGTCACATGATTTTAACAATTAGAAACTTGAAAAAAACATAAACATACCTCCTTCCAGTCCCCAAATCCAGTTATACAGAAAGATTTTTTAATCCTATGGCCTAAATTTTTCTAATATTCATCATATCATTTAAATATACTTCAGATCCAATCATCTATTTCTTTATGTTTACTTTCCTCTGATGAAACCCCGAGTTTTCATAGCATCCCCACAGCCTTCCACTATAAATATCTCTACATCTTCAAATTCTTCAGTGATTTTTTTTCTTACTTTTCTTTAATCATTCCCCTCCTAAGTTGTTTGAATGGTAATTAAGAACTGATAATCTGGTTGAGCTAGAAGAGACTGTAATGTGATTTAATGTTATAATAGCAGTAGGTATGGAACATTCTGCTGGGAATTAACAAATGTTGATAACATATATGAAGGCCTGACAAGTCAGGTTCTTTAGGTTATAATTGCTTGTTTCTGCAAAAATGTTAGACTGATAATTCATTAATTTAGGAAAGGAAATTAATCCAATGATTTCTTTGCATGTGAAATGTTTAAAAGTACAATTTGCATATGGCTGGTTTTATCTGGAAAACTTTAAACACAGAACTTTAAAATATGTGTGAATACAATCTATATTGTTCACAGTCTTTTATGTAGAAATTGATAGACTAACAAACTGATGGTCCATTGGCTTTCCAGGAGGCTCAGTTGTAAAGAGCCTACCTTTGCAGGAGATGACAGCTTGATCTCTAGGATTGAAAGTACGCCTGGAGAAGGAAAGAGAAATTCATTCCAGTATTCTTGCCTGGAAAATCCCATGGATAGAGGAGCCTGGTGAGCTACAGTCCATGGGGTCACGAAGAGTTGGACATATCTACGTGACTGAGCACATGCGTAACTGCAGTATCAAACTACTCTATTCATCTATAGTAATCTATTTTTGTTACTTTATGCTTAATAATGAAAAATATTTTTAATTACAATAAAATAATTGCAATTACATATTCTCCTAGTTATAACACTGTGTGGTCATTCAATAATTTGTTTCATAAATACAAACGTACAAATTCATTAATTTAGGCTTTATTTTATTAATATAATGTACTTGTATATAGCATCAAAAGAGAGGGAAAGTGGGAGAGAGAGTGGGAGAGGGAACTCACCAAATCTGTGCTTTTAGAAAGGAATAAAAGCAATACACATGGTGTTGATGTTTGTATAAAATAGATAACTAATGAGAACTTATTGTATAGCAGAGGGAACTCTACTCAGTGCTCCATGGTAACTTAAATAGGAAGGAAATACACAAGAGAGGGTATATATATATATATATGTGTGTGTGTGTGTGTGTGTGTGTGTGTGTGTAACTGAGTCACTTTGCTGTAGAGTATAAACTAGCACAATATCGTAAAGTAACTATACACTAATAAAAGTTAATTAATAAAAGATAAAGACTCGAGTTCTTGAGATTAACCTACAGCCATAAAATTGTGGCTAAATGTACTTTATTCTGGAAATTTGCTAAGAAGCAATTAAGTAATTTATACTAAATATAAATAAACTATTAAAGACAATAGCACACATTTGTATTCCATTGTACCACCATCCCCCTAATATCCAATCCTTGGTCTTTTGTTTGGTTCTTACTCCGAGAAAGACAGGTAAAAGTCAATCCAAACAGTATCCAAAAAAAAAAAGAAAAAAGAAAAAAGTGGACTATACCAGTCTCTGGCCAAGAGTCCTATCTTGCTTCCCCTAACTCAGTGGTTCTCAAGCTGAGTTGCCCCTTGAAATTGCTTGGTAAGCTCTAAGACAATATGGATATGTGTCCCAGTTCCAGAACAATTCAATCATCAGTATCGCTGGTGATGATATACTGACCATTTAAAAACGCTAAATTTTTCTACTGGACTTCCAGATTAAGAACATTGGTCCCAAACATCTTCCTTCTTCCTCCTCTGCCCTTTAGGGTCGCTTTTCACTAACACTGGTCCATCTAGTCAAAGCGTTGGTTTTTCCAGTAGTCACATATGGATGTGAGAGTAGGACTATAAAGAAAGCTGAGCGCCGATGCTTTGGAACTTGGTGTTGGAGGACTCTTAAGAGTCCCTTGAACTGCAAGGAGATCCAACCACTCCATCCTCAAGGAGATTAGTCCTTAACATTCATTAGAAAGACTGATGTTGAAACTGAAACTCCAATACTTTCGCCACCAGATTCATTTGAATCTGACTCATTTGAAAAGATCCTGATTCTGGGAAAGATTGAGGGCACGAGGAGAAGGGGACGACAGAGGATGAGATGGTTGGATGGCATTGCCGACTTGATGGACAAAAGTGTGAGTAAACTCCGGGAGTTGGTGATGGACAGGGAAGTCTGGTGTACTGCAGTCTGGTGTTGCAAAGAGTCGGACGCAACTGAGCTACTGAACCGAACTGAACTGAGTTGTACTCACTAACACTGATACATCTGAAAACAGCTTACATTAAACATATGGATTTTTTTCCTTCAATGTCCTATTCATAAAACCAAATTGCCTCAACTCTTTCCTCAGTCTATGCAGGCAGAGTTTGGTTGTTGTGAGGAAACAAACGCTTTTAGCCAGGTCATGGTGGCCTGTAGGAAAATATTTTTGATCTATTGTATATTTTAAAGCTAAGTATGAAAAAGATTTAATATAATACAGAGTACTATTTTCTCATCCCAGCCTGGAAGGAAAGGAAATCATAATACAATCTGTCAAAACTCCTTTGATTAGACTGTTAAGGCTGTTAACTTTTTTCTCATTTGGTGAAATAATCACAAATAAATCACTAGGATGTCTACATAAAATCATTTTTCATTTAGAAAAGAATGGTGTAAATCATATTTAATCACCAAAGTAGTAAACTCATATTAAAATGTGGAATATTTTAAAAATATTTGTTTTAAGTAAAACAGCTTCAAATTGTTAATCTTGCCTGTTAAAATATCATAGCTGGTATCTTTATTTATCAAATAAATTAAAGTTACTAAATGCATTAATGTGGTTATCTTGTTTACCTCTCAAAATTATTTTTCTTTATAATTATCTTCTTCATAACTCGAATTATTTTATCTGTAGTCTTTCAGCTACTAAGAATCACAGTTAACAACCTTCTCTATGCCAGACTGCAGTGATAGCAACACAGTTCTCTTGAGGAGAGCTGCTTAGTGGTAGATTCAGTCAGGGTAAAATGTTATTTTATAATTTGGTAGGGTAATAAAGAGAAATAGCATGTGTTGAAAAGATGGGAGTCAAGGTTCTTGGAAAGACTGAGGGTGGAAAATGTGTATTGTGAGCTGACCTTGAGCTAACTTTTCAATAATAAGTAGGCATTTAGGCTAGGAGATTATACTATGCACTGTTTTTTGTTTTTTTTTTAACATTCTGGGAAAGGAACAATTAGGATTTTGACAAAGATAAGAGTTTACAGGTTAATAAATATCTGACATATAATTAATAAACTATATTAAAATGGATCGACATTAAAATATTTTAGCTGAGTTAATTACAACAAGCTTTTAATGTGTATCAACTATGTATGAGACATCATAATTGAAACTTGGGGATTCGAAAACATAGGTTTTGAAGATCAGAAATTGAAAGGAAGTATTATTTTTGATTTCCTAGGTTGTACCATACACTTCAAATATAACAACAGCTTTTTGTATTCAAAACAATTTTCTAAAGTGAATTATTAACTCCATATTACTGATTTGGAAGCAGAGAATATATAAAGTTAGACAAATCGCCAAATATCACAGGGTATGTGTGAAGGCCTGATTTACACCAAAATCTTTTTTTTCAAAAGCAAATTTTGTTTGTGTTTCTTTTGTGCCTTAAACCGGAATTCACTCGGCATGAAGAAAGGAGCGAGCGCACTTGCATGCAACCTATGGCTATCAGTGGAGAGCACATATTCTCTTACGTACTTTACACTTTTAAATTGTATTTATTAGAAAAGAGAATAGATGCCCTGTGGCCTGTGATATTTCATTTTCCCTTTGGTCGAGGCTGAAAGAAGATGGAGTAGGGTCTAATTGCAAGAATCACAGAGTAGAAGAGAGAGGGGGAGTGACAGAGCAGAGGCAGGGAAAATGTGATTAGTATAATTTCATCAAGAGATTGTTAAGTGGTCAAATGTTTTGACAATTATCATAGCAATTTCCAAAGCAGCCCTAAGTGCCCTTTGATGAAAATTATTGGAGCCACAACTTAGGATATTCATTTGCAAGAGAGGACCTCTGAGGAAATTGCATTAGGAGAAAAATTCTAGGTAAAAATATGCTGAAATAAACCTCAATCTGAAATTGGCTTTCTTAAGTCTATCATTACATAAAATGTGCATATATGTAGATGAAAAAATTGCCTATGGCTTTTTAGGATTCACTGTTTTTGTTAAGACTGAAAGATTGGAGTTCCTAGGATACCTCTGGAGAAGTAATCTTAACTGTGTAAAATCATATCTTCTCATATGCCTAGAAAATTAATGGAAGGAAATTTATTAAACTGCTGAGTATAGACAATTCATTGATGGGATGACACGTGACTTCAATTTCTTCTTTTTATTTTTTCTGGACTGATCAAAACCTTGGCTATTCAGTTTTTAAAATGTAGTTCACAGATAGAATAACAGCTGCAATGAGGTTTCAGGCTGTAACATGCCAGAGTAGGCCACATGGATATTTGAGGAGAGACATTTAATTTTCACACAACTTTGGTCATGTTTTTCTTTCTTTCTAGGAACTTTTACTTCACTAAGCTAACTGCTTTTTGTACATCAAAGAACATATTCCCAGGAGGTTTCTCCAAATTCTGCCCTGACTTCTCATCATGTGCTATCCTGCAACTATACATTTTTTTCCTGATGCATCATGGTAACTCTGATTTTGGAACCATCTACTTTGTATAGAATCATTTGACATCCCCACCCCTTAGCAAGATAAATCATTCTAATTAAAGGAGTCTCAGTGTAGAAAATACATATTCTCCCTGCCTCAACATTTCTGAGTGAGTTGCATCTGCTATGTGTCCCTATATTATACTACCCTTCTCTGGCCAGAGAACTTACGATATATTGACAAATGTGACCTTTTTAAGTAAGTGTCTCCCATACTAGATTTGTATTGCATAGCAAATTTTGGATGAGCTTAATGAATTACCAGTAATAGTGCAAATGATGCTATAAATATTGAGAGAGAATTGTGACTTGGAGGGAAATGGAAAATTGCTTTGACGCTTTTAATGGATAAAGACCATGGATTGATAATGTCTTTACTCTTGCTGTTTTCATTGTTGCTGTTCAGTCACTAAACAGTGTCTGACTCTTTTGCAACCCCATGGACTGTAACCTGTCAGGCTCCTCTGTCCATGGAATTTCCTAGGCAAGAATACTGGAGTGGGTTGGCATTTCCTTTTCCAGGGGTTCTGCCCAACCCAGGGATTGAATCCAAGTTTCCTACTTGGCAGGCATATTCTTTAGCATGGTGCCACTTGGGAAAGTTCCTCCTCTCTCTATGGTTGTCCCAAAACTATCAACACCTGCAGTACAGATTTCAAGGAAGGGAAACCACACAAGGGGATTAAAGCTAATGATTTTGAAGTAAATGTATAAGTAAGGGGAATGGGTTGGTAAGTAACCATTAGAAAACAAACTGAACAATTCAAGAGACTAGAATGCCTCCTGGGCTCCATACTGATAAAATAATATCAAATCAATAGACTAAATGTTGGTCAAACCAATCAGTCTTCTAATAATTCCCTTGCTTCAATCCTTTAACTACTGCCCTCAAAAATTCAATCTCTAATCAACCAATAGTCTTTTCCATTTCTATTCCTAGAATTTAGTAAACTTCTAGTGTTAAACTATACATTCAGGTACTTTATACAATTATTTCTGACTCATTTGATGTCACAAGACTACATTGTTACCTTGTATCTGTTTGTCGTCTTTCCAAAGATGTCTGGAAATATTAAAAAATTTCACCAGCTCAACTCTCATTTCACTATAGGCAAATGAGTTTTACTCAGAGGAAAATATAAATCAGCAAAATATCTCAACTTTTTAAATTACACTTGCAAAGAGATGAATCTCTCTTTCTTAGCTAGCTCCTCAACTCTTTCAAAGAAGGGGGGTCCTTTCTTCCATCACAGGATAATCCACACATGCTCAGAATTATTTCCCCATTTTCCCTTGAAGTTAAGGACTGCTAAGTAGATTACTCTCTCTCCGATCTTAATCCTCTGATTTCCTTCTATTCATTTCTTAATGGTCATTGACTCTCTTATCTTTAATCTGAAACATTAAAATTCTTAAAATAAGCAAACTCTTGGGCTTAACTTTCCTCTGGACTTTCTTGCCTTGTTTTTCTTGATATGTTATACTGCTGACAAACATTATCTACAAAATTTTTTTCTCATTTCATATTTATGCCTAGAATTTTTTGCATCATTTTATTTTCTTGTTTGAAAAAAAAATAGATTCTTAGAATCTGTATCTTTAATTTATAGCCAGACACTTTAATCGAAAATTTCCTAAAAGTGATTAAATATCTCCTTGCTTATTATCTATTAAAAACTACAAAAATTATGACTATAGTTTTCAAAAAGTCACTTGATTTTTAAGAAATTAATTTTTATATTATATCCTGAATGCTCAGGTAATTGCTAACTTTTGAAGAAAACGAACAAAAATGTATCCATTTAATCTGAGCTAACATAAAATAATTGATTATCTCAAATAATCACAATTCTATATATATTTGGGCTTCCCAGGCAACTCAGTGGTAAAGAAACCGCCTACCAATGCAGGAGAGTCAAGAGACTCAGGTCTGATCTCTGGGTCTGGAAGATCCCCTGAAGGAGGAAATGGCAACCCACTACAGTATTCATGCCTGCAAATTCCATGGGCAGAGAAGCCTCTTGGGCTGCAGTCCATGGGGTCTCAAAGAGTCAGATATGCCTAAGTGACTCAGCACACAAGCACTTTTCAATTTCCTATGATAAATTCCTAAGAAATTCAACTGGATAACTCAAATAATCTACAACCCTTTATGTTGAATTTTATTTTCAAACATTGATAAGGCTTCTGTTGATCTTCCTCTCCCTCATATGACATTCTGTTCCCTTTTATTGTTGGACAGATTTAAAGCTGTGGCATGTCATTATAAATCAACATACATAATGAACCATAAAATGCAGCAGATCCTACAATCTTACTCTCTAAGCTTTTATTATTAAACAAAAGTATATATTCAAAAACAAGACTATTCATTATAGAAAATTAGTGAACTTCATCATTGAAATAATATTTAAGGCTAAATTCCCAACTTGATATGTTAGAGATACTGAGACAGACTTATTGTCTTTTCTAAGATCACATGGCAAAATATTTTAAAAGTGTATAAACAGAAAAATTCCTTCAATAATTTTAATTTACTCAAATATCATCTTAATTTAACATATTTTGGTTAGTTTTATGGTTGAAAATGTAATTTTTAAAAGTATACTTTGTTGAGGAATGTTGCTGGAGTAATGGCTACAGTTAGTGATCTCTGGGGTGATAAAAAGATAACTCCATCAAGGGAATATTATAATTTTTAATGGACATTGGTAAATAAAATGCCTTTCAGTTAATATACAATGTTTCCCAACAGACTCCAAATTACATTCCTGTGCTACTCCAGTTGATAGAAATTAGAATTAATATGAAAGAGATAATGAAATGTTTTCTTCTAAGATTAACTTATTCTCTTCTGTCATCATCTGATTCAAATGCAATAAAAAGAGTATTTCTCTAAGATGTGCTTTTGTCAATTTAATTTTCATTATCCTTAAGGCATGTCTTAATATAACAAAACACACTTTCTGTTTTATTTCTGGAAATATCTTCCAGTTTTCTAATTAGTTTTCTGATGTTACAGACAAATAGCAGAAAACATGTAAAGCAAACATTTGTTGCTATTGTTTAGAAACAAGTAATCTTTATTATATCATTTTCAAGCCCACAAAGATGTATAATGCCTACAAATTTGACATTTTAAAGTTATTCTTAAAGTTGTAAGCCTATAAAGTACCTCTGATATAAGCAAGGATAATTACATTTGAATTTATATGTACATGCATTTATATATATATCTATGTGTTGCTTATTACTAAAAGATATATTTTTAAAAATTTGTCTAGAATTAATTAATTGCTATTTCTTACATTCGTTTCTCAATACATCGTATTGATATCTTTTTTTCTTGTTTATCTTCTTGTTTTTAAAGCATATAGAAATTTGAATACTGTTAACCCCATGTACACAAGAATACATGGAAGAACTGTACAAGAAAGATCCAAATGAACCAGATTGCTGCAATGGTGTGGTCAGCCACCCAGAGCCAGACATTCTGGAGAGTGAAGTCAAGGGGCCGTAGGATGCCCTGCTGTAAATTAAAGCTAGTGGATTGGATGGAATTCCAGTAAAATTATTCAAACCCTAAAGGATGATGCCATCAAGGTTTTGCATTTTCTATATCAGCAAATCTGGAAGACTCAGCAGTGGCCACAGGACTGGAAAAGGTCAATCCTCATCCCAGTTCCCAAGAAGGATAGTACCAAAGATGGTTAGCACTAACCATTGGACAATTGCACTCATCTCCCTTGCTAGTTAGGCCATGCTTAAAATCTTCCATGTTAGGCTTCAGCATTATGCAAACCAAGAACTCCCAGGTGTCCAAGCTGGGTTTAGAAAATGAGGAGGAATTAGAGAATTAAATTGCCAACATTCGCTGGATCAGAGAAAGCTAGGGAATTCAAGAAAAACATCTATCTCTGTTTCATCAACTACGCCAAAGCCTTTGACTCTGTGGATCATAACAAACTATGGAAAGCTCTTAAAGAGATTGGAATACCGGATCATCTTACCTGTCTCCTGAGAAACCTGTATGTGGGTCAAGAAGCAACACTCAGAATGCTGTATTGAACAACTGATTGGTTCAAGATTGAAAAAAGAGTACAACAGGGCTATCTTCTGTCATCCTATTAAATCTATATGCTGAGAAATGCATATATGAGATGCCTATATGCTCATCATGAGAAATGCCAGGTTGGATGAGTTATAAGCTGAAAAGATAGGTGGAAAAGACATCATCAACCTCAGATATGCGTATGACACCATTTTAATGGCAGAAAGTGAAGAGGACCTAAAAAGCCTCTTGAAGATGAAGGAGGAGAGTGAAAGTCGGCTTAAAACCGAATATTGAAAAAAATTGAGATCATTGCATCTGACCCTATTTGTGTTGCGTGCTAAGTCGCTTCAGTTGAGTCTGACTCTCTGCAAGCCCATGGACTGTAATCTGCCAGGCTCCTCTATCCATGGAATTCTCCAGGCAGAAATATTGGTGTGAGTTGGCATGCCATTTTCCAGGGGATCTTTCTGACCCAGAGATCGAAAGTGTGTCTCCCTGCAGCTCCTACATTGCAGGTAGATTCCTTACTGCTGAGCCACTAGAGAAGCCCCTCTGGCCCAATTACTTCATGGCAAATAGAGGGGGAAAATGTAGATACAGTGACCTATTTCCTCTTCTGGGGCTCTAAAATCACTGTGGATAGTGACTGCAGCCATGAAATCAGGAGATGTTTGGTTCTTAGCAGGAACACTATGACAAACCCAGACAGCGTGTTGAAAAACAGAGACGTTAGGCAGCCAACAAAGGTCCAGACAGTCAAGGCTATGGTCTTCTCAGTGGTCATGTATGATTGTGAGAGCTGGACCGTAAATAAGGTGGAATGCCGAAAAATTGATGCTTTCGAACTCTGGTGCTGGAGAAAACTCCTGAGAGTATCTTAGGCAGTAAGGAGATCAAACCAGTCAATCAACCTTGAATACACATTGGAAGTACTGATGCTGAAGCTGAAACTCCTGTATTTTGGTCATCTGATGCAAACAACTGATTCATTGGAAAAGTTCCTGATGCTGGGGAAAATTGAGGGCAGAAGGAGAAGAGGACATTAACGATGAAATTGCTGGATTGCACCACCAATGTAACGGATATGAATTTGAGCAAGCTTCGAGAGATGGTGAGGAAAGGGGAGGGCTGGAGTGCCGCAGTCCGCGGGGCTGCAAACAGTCAGATATGACTGCAGCTGAACAAAGACAACCTCACATATTTCTTTGTTTCTAGTTGGCTTAATACTTAAGGAATAAGGACACCAGGAGCCTCTTTATCAATTTTGATTTTAACTTTATTGTGGTAAGAACACAACACGAGATCTACCCTTTTAAAAAAGTTAAAAAACAAACAATAAACAGCTTTATGGAGGTATACTTGATGTGCTAAGTGAATTAAGTCAGTCACAGAAGGACAAATACTATGATTCACTTATATGAGGTTTCTAAAGTAGTCAAACTCATAGAAACAAAGTGTAAAATGGTGATTATTAGTAGTTGAGAGGAGGGAGAAATGAGAGTTGTTATTCAACAGGTACAGAGTTCAGTGACAATAAACAACTTTCAGAAATCCTGTGTTCAACAAGTCACTATTGTATATCTAGAGTTTTGTTATGTGGGTAAATTTCATGTTGAGTGTCCTTACCAAAACGTACATATACATTATCAAAGGGACAGAAATAGACCTTTGGATTTTACGGATATATAAAATATATATAAATGGATATGTATGCATATCTCCAAATTTATTAAATAATATGCATTAAATAAATGAGCTACCATAAAATCCAGCAATCCTACTTTTGTATATATGTTAAAAATAATTGAAATCAAGATATTATATATATATATATATTTATATATTTATATATATATTTATTTATTTATTTACTTGGCTGTGCCAGGTCTTTGTTGTAGCATGTGGGATCTAGTATCCTGACCAGCAATCAAGCCTAGGCCCCTGCATTGGGAGCATGGGGTCTTAGCCACTGGACCATCAGAGAAGTGCCCATGATCTTGAAGATCCATCTGCACTGTTGTATTCTTTATAGCATTATCTCCAATAGTCAAGATATAAAAGAAAAACATAAATGTTGATGGATGAATGGTTAAAGAAAATGCGGTATAAACATATAAAGAAATATTATTCAACCTTAAAAAAAGAAAGATATTTTATCATGTACAACAACATGGATGAAACTGATGTATATTATGCTAAAAGAAATAAGCCCTCTTACACACTTCAAACATACAGCACAGCATTGGTAACTATAGTTACAACTTTGTGCAATGGACCTCTAGAATTACTCATCTTATATAACTGAAACTTTATATTCTTTGTTATCATCCCTGCTTAAGATTGAGTAATATTTATAATTTTAATATAAAATATTAAAATTTTGTAATGTTTATAAAATTTGATTTAAAGAGGGTATTATTGTGATCTCTGAGTAGAAAAAAATCAAATAATTTTAAAAAAAGTAGGTCTAGAGTGGGAATCCAAAACCAGGTCTGAAGCTCTAAGTGGACAGGGCTCACCATGAATTACCAAGCAAGCGCATCAGCACCTGGGCATACAACTAGTACAAGCACTATTATGGTCCAGATGGTAGATTCTGGAGCCTAACTGCCCACATGAGCATGAATTTTTTAAATAGCACTGTGCTTCAATTAATTCATCTTTACATTGGAGCGAGAACTTGGGATTCTTGTAAGAATTAATTTATACATATAAAAGTGAAAAAGTGAAAGTGTGAGTCACTCAGTTGTGTTTGACTCTTTGTGACCCCATGGACTGTATCCTGCCAGGCTCCTCTGTCCAAGGAATTCCCCAGGCAGGCAAGAATACCGGAGTGGGTAGCCATTCCCTTCTCCAGGGGAATCTTCCCAACCCAGGGATCAAACCCAGGCCTCCTGTATTGCAGGCAGATTCTTTGCCATCTGAGGGACCAGAGCAGCCCAGTATATACATATAATGCTCTATAAATCATGACTAGTCATTGTAAGTGCTCATAAGATATTAGCCCATTGTGTGCACTGAATTAATGAGTCTGACTCCAGGTCAAGTGGTTTTTACACCAAACTCCATTATAGCCATGGAGAAAATACCCAAGATTTAAAAAAAAAAATATATATATATATATATATATATAGAGAGAGAGAGAGAGAGAGAGAGAGAGAGAGAGAATTGTTTTGCAAGTCTGTAATCTGCAATGATCAACCTTGGATCTTCAATCAAATAAGTTCAAGGGAGAAGCTTTTTTTTTTTTTTAAATACACTGAACAGGCTGAGGATGGAATGGGAACATCAGTTGATTCAATATGTAGCAATGAATGACTTTCAAGTTTTAAAAAAATTAAATGACTGTGCTTTTACATGCAGATGAGCACAGTAATTTAATTGAAAGATTAAAGTAGATATAGCATCAAAATAAATGTAGCCAAGAAATATGTGCAGTCAAAGAAATGCTCTTCAGGTGAACCCAGGTTAAATTCTCTCAGACTTCATGGTGCAACTCACCTGACAGGACTGAAATTAGACAGATTAGAAAGAATCACTTTAAAATCCTGAGTAGCCTCATGAACATGCTCAGGATTTTCTGTTTGATCTGATTTCTCTGTTTTTTCACTAACTGATAACCTGAAGTATTTATTTAATTTTTCAGAACTCCTATGCCCTCATCTGTGAAAAAGCCGTTCTAATGTTTACTTTAGCATTGGGAAGATGAGAGAGAAATATATGTAAATTCTGTACTTCATTGCCTAACACACTGTCAATAACATATCAGTTAGATCAGTGATTTTGGCATAATTAGATCTGACTTATCAATATTGTTAGAGATCTCAAAAGAGAGTTCAAATTTTTCATCAAGTTACAATAGCATCCCCATGAAATCTCT
The DNA here is from genome assembly GCA_007570785.1 of Antilocapra americana. Lineage (NCBI taxonomy): Eukaryota > Metazoa > Chordata > Mammalia > Artiodactyla > Antilocapridae > Antilocapra > Antilocapra americana. Next base: position 5,875,062 of record ML660211.1, on the reverse strand, counting down.
CATTGGAGTGACTATATCACCAGGCAGATTTTAAATTGATATTAAATTTTGAAAGTGATCTCAGCTCAACAGAAACCATACCATAACTTGGTTTCAATGTAGTCAGGAAAACTGAAAACTGTAGTCAGGAACAAGAGATTAAAAATGCCCATGTTTCAGGGCAATAATTTGTTTCCATGTCCACCTATCCCATTTGAGAAAGATTAACCTAAATTCAGAACTGTACATTTAACAGTGTCCCAATTTTATTATCTAAAAATCTTATTTCTAAAAATAATGTGAAAACAATTTATGTCTGTAGGCAAAAGTTTAATTATTTATTATGTAATGTAAGGTACTACCCATGAATTTACAGTCAAGATTCTAAGTTACATCAAAGAAGCTGTGTGATTATGCATATTTGTAGTGAAGAGCAAATTGCTTTGATTTGCCAAAGAATATATTTAATTACAAGAACTGTAGAAGAAGATTATGATTCTGTTGTAAAGGTGTTACAATGAAAACAGTTGGATATGGTTTCAAAGCCCCTTTCAGACTCTGCAGTGAGAAAAAAAAATAGCACTCTAATGTATGATTTTAAAGGTAAAATAAGATGTTGAGATGGTTCAGAGCTATGATTCAGATAACACAATTGTGGAGATAGGAAAGTCTCCTGGTGTTCATTCTGTTTGCTCTGGGCTGAGAAAGCTTCTTGAACACGTAATGGCTCTTTAGAAAAAGGCACATATATGTTCATTTCTTTACCAGAAAAAAGTGAGTAAGAATCCAGGTGTTTCATTTCATCTGTGGTTGCTGTATTTCTCTGAGTTATACTGACTATAATTTGATGCCTTGGATCAAAATTTGGTGGACAAATTAAGATACCCTATAAAAGAAACCAGTGACTCTTTATTTTCTCCCAAATATTTTTTGGGGAATTGTTCAAACATGCCTTCACTGCTTTGGTCTGCTGTCAAGAAGTGGGAATCTTTCAGAATTCAGAATGCTCTGGACTCTTGGTACAGCTTTCTTGGTAAAGGTGATGATGTGCTTGTGTTAAGTTGCTAAAGTCCTGTCTGACTCTTTGCGACCCTGTGGACTATACCCTGCCAAGTTCCTCTTTCCATAGGATTCTCCGGGCAAGAATACTGGAGGGGTTGCCATGCCCTCCTCCAAGGGATCTTCCTAGTCCAGGGATTGACCCATGTCTCTTGCATCTCTTGTATTGGCAGGCAGGTTCTTTACCACTAGCACCACCTGGGAAGCCCAAGAGTGCTGAATCATAAGGCCTGTTTTCTATAAAGTGAGTGTTATTTCGATCTCTTTTATTCCTTTTCCTGGAACAGAATTTATGAATCCAAGGCAACATTCAGTTATTTTCTTTAACCTTTTTTAGGGGGTACAAATAACTTGCTTTACACTTCACTTATGGAAATTTTCATCACGAGAACAACTAAGCACATTCTTAAACAAAAAATGCATCCATCAGGGAATATGTAAATAATACATGTTCTCTCCATGTTAATACAAGCATATCTTCTTTTCTATAAAGTATAGAAAAGTTATATATTAATAGATCTTTAAGGAGCCCTGTTTTGTTCCTTGGCCTAAATATTAGTTCCTTAATATCTCTGTTCCACCAGAAAAGAGGGCTATATCTAGGTACACACCATATGAAACACTTGGACAAGTTTCTAAGCATATTTGATTATATTATTCATTTGTATTTTATCAGTGCCTTCTGCCAACCGTGGAGAGTGTGTGTGTGTGTGTGTGTGTGTGTGTGTGTTTGCCTGTGTCTTTACCTGGTATCCTTTTAACACCCATATTAAGAGAATCAGATATTCTAACTATACAAAAATTAAAAAGAGATAAATGGGATTTTAACCTGAAATACTGTTTCTAGTCAATGAATTAGTCTTCAGAGCAAGCTCAAGAGACAGACACTATTAATTACATATTTTATACCTGAAAAGTTGAGGGACAGAGGTTCAGCAGTTTGCATTTGGTCACACAAACCAAGCTCTTTGCTACTAGACAGTGATGAGCAAACTTCCTTCCCTGCTGTCAAGGCTGTGATAAGGACGAGCACAATACTAAGCCTGGCCAGACTGCCTCACAACCCTTAAATTTACCTTCCATTTTTCCCAAGCAAATTTCATAGAAAAAAAAATTACACAAGATACATTTGGGAAATGGATGTGAGGGACTGGGTCACAGACTGTTTAGTAACCTGGCTCACAAATATATGTTAATCAAATGGGGATTTGCCTGGGGGTACAGTGGTTGGAACTTGATACTTTCATCACTTCAGCCCAGGTTCAATCCCTGGTGGGGAAACTAGGATGCTGCAAGCCATGCAGTGTGCCTAAACTAAATAAATAAGATCATCTATACCATTTTTCTAGATTCCACGTATATGCCTTAATGGTGATACTCATTTTTCTATTTCTGACTTACTCTCTCTGTATGACAGCCTCTAGGTCCATCCACATATCTACAAATGATCTAATTTTATTTATTTCTATGGCCGAGTAATATTCCTTTGTGTATATATATATAAATATATATATACCACATCTTCATGTATCTAATTCACTTTGCTGTACAGTAGAAACTAGCATAATGTTGTAAAGCATCTATACTCCAATAAAAATAAATAAAAACAAAAAAAGTCACATTCAAAAAACAAGAACACACCAAACAAACAAAAACAAAAAAGAAAGATCACACTCTCACGGTCTTTCTTCCTAGATGAATTTTCTGCAGTCCTCTGTTAAATATAGCCGCTCTTAAGTTTCTATCTTTGACTCTCTCTTAAAAATTAGAAAAAAAAAAAAGAAAATTAAGATGAAACGTACAATTTGTGTGTGTGTGTAGTGAGAAGTTTAAAAATCGACTCTTTTAGCAGCTTGAAAATATACAATATAGTGATACATGTGTTAACCAGACTTACTGTGCAATCATTTTCAATCACTTTTCAATATAGACATATATAAAATTATATTGTATACTTTATCTTTGTTGTTGTTGTTGTTTGGTCATTAAGTCATGTCCTACTCTTTTGCAGTCCCATGGAATGTATAGCCCTCCAGGCTCCTCTGTCCATGGGATTTCCCAGGTAAGACTACTTGAGTGTGTTGCCATTTCCTTCTCCAGGGGATCATCCCGACCCAGGGATCAAACCCACATCTCCTACATTGGCAGGCAGATAAGAATCCACTCCAGTATTCTTGCCAGGGAAATCCCATGGGCAGAGGAGCATAGCAAGCTACAGTCTCTGGGGTCACAAAAGAGTTGAACAAAACTTCAGTTCAGTTCAGTATCAGTCGTGTCTGACTTTTTGTGACTCCATGAACCACAGCATGCCAGGCCTCCTTGTCCAACACTAACTCATGGAGCCCACCCAAACTCATGTCCATTGATTCTGTGATGCCATCCAACCATCTCATCCTCTGTTGTCCCCTTCTCTCCTTGCCCTCAATCTTAACCAGCATCAGGATCTTTTCAAATGAGTCAAATCTTTAGTTTCACCTTCAACATCAGACCTTCCAGTGAACACCCAGGACTGATCTCCTTTAGGATGGACGGGAAACTTAGCAACTAAATAACAACCTTAAACTCATACAATGTTAGATATCAATTAGAGCTCAACATGGCTGGAAAAATTTTAAAAATATAGCATCAACATGGCTGGAAAAATTTTAAAAATATAGCAGCAAAAACAAATTACGTTTATTTGTAACATTATTATACTCCCTTACAGCAGTCTTTCAGTCACTCGTGTATTTAATGTAAACCACATTTTAAAAATTAAAGTTATTAATGGGAATAAATCAGAATGAACAAAAATTCATGAGGGAAGTAGTTACTAAACATTATCAAACAAATGACTGAAGTAAAAATAATATAAAATGATATAATTGCCACTTTACTTTATTTTGAGTACATTTTAATTTATTTTGAGTAGCTAACTTTAGAAATACCAGAAATTATCTAAAATGTTGAAAGCAGACATACAGGCAGTTGCAGTATGAGTGAAAACAGTAATCTTACAGAAAAATTATTTTAGATATTTAAATACTGTGTAGTCAGGTGATGGTAAATGAACATAAAGATTTAAGAATCAAAGATGTATCTCCCAGGAACCTTTATGAAGCTGATTTGAAAAACTGTGTGAAGTACACTGAACATGTAAGAAGTGTTCATTTTTTATGAACTTGCCTCATGTAAAGATTTCTGACGTATTGACTATTTATGAACTTATTTATTATAATGGTTATCTATGAAAATTTCTATAATATAGACCTATCATCTTTACTTGACAGCAAAACATAAAAATTCATATTGGTTTAAAGTTACATACTACACATTAGTCTGTATATTTTAACTGAAAATATGTTCACTATACATAGAAGTGTCCTTACATTTTATATCTATGTGGATCAAGATATTATGGTTTTCTATATTGTCATCTTTTGAGCTGAAAACATTTGGCAATCAATAGAAGTAGTAAGAACATGCAAAATATATCTGTGTAATTTTTTCCCTGATATTGATCTTAAATAACTATAGAGCTAATTCAGACATTATGGTCTGTTTGTCTTTGTGAAGCTTTCAATAAGATTTTTTTCCTGCTACCTATTTACTTCCTTTCATGCTAATATGTTTAACAGACATTGAATGTTTGTTATGATAAGAATACCTGCCATTTTTCAAGCTCTTTCCCAAGGGTTGCATTTCAAACTCTCATAAAAAAAAGTGTGAGATTAATAAAACATGGAAACGAAACAAGGACACAGAATATTAGCCAATATTAGATTCCATATTATCAAATGTTTTTTAATTTATATTAATAATGTAAGCAATAAGATGAAAAAGACAATAATACTTGTGGAAATTTCTTTGTGTGCAGGGCACTTTAAAGACATAATCTGAATGCATTTCCTTAGCCGTGGATGTTACTATTCCTGTATGTTATTTTGGTTTGGCTTCAAGAGGCCAAGTTCCTCGTCAAAGATCAGGTAGCTAATAAGTATCAGAGTCAGGCAAGGTGAAGTTAACTATCTTAAAATACTGAGAGGTGTTGTGGAATATTTCACTAGGTAATCACCTAGTGATTTCTCAATTTCTTAATTACTTATCTTTAGAAGAAGAAAGAAAGTTATAGGAGAATATCTGGATCAATTTCACAGGTAAAGATCAACCTAATATATTGAATTTTTAAAAGGTCTTTACATTCTTCTTATATATTTCAGCAGATAAGAATTCTTTGAAGTGCAGGATTTGCAGTTTGGAAGTCCAGCTATAATTTCTTGCTTATTAGAAGAAAAACAATCTCTTGAAATGTTTTCAAACTTAGTCTATAAAAACTGTCAGGATAAAGAAATTATTATGGAGGCAAAGTATTAAAAAAGCAATTAGAAAGTGACATGCTATAAATAAAAATGCAAGCTTTTATGAGAGTGTCAAATTCAATATTCATTTAATATGCCAGTTTAGAAAAATGTTGCCAAAATGTGATATCCAGTTTCTTTCTCCTTGATAAAGCTACATCTTGTGAATTACTTGAGATGATGTATATAGATATTTTTATCCTATTTGTACATATTTTTTAACCTTAAACTCCTGTTACTAAGTTAAAGGTAATATAGCTTACTCCATACATGTTCATACTGTTAACATTCACCCTGCTCCTATCTCAGTCCTAAACATTATGCATTTCCAGACAATAGAGTTTAATGAAATCAAATCTTTAAAAGATATTATGGAAATTTCTTAAATTATGGTTTAGACATGATAGCTTTAAATTTCAGGATCTGAAATAACATAAAACCTACTTACGGGTGATTTTAATCAGTCTTTTCTGTGATATATTTTATGCAGAGAGAAGAACATATATCTTTGACTTCAGTAAAGATATTCCAATACGAGCCTGCCTAAGCTTGATACGGTGCTCAGATGACTTTTATTTTAGCCTATAAAGCTATTTAATACAAACACACTGCTTGTATTCACTGAGCATTAATAAAGATTCACTATATGCTTATTTACTCTAACCAAACCATTTTCCAATCTTTTGCAAAACAACCAGGTTTTAGTCCTTTTCTGGAGCTCAGTCATTTTATTCAGTTTCTTACACATATTTCCATTACTAGACTGAGATTTTCCCACCTATATCCAAAGGGGCCCCTGATTGTTCTCAGGTATGTGAGTCTTGTTCAAGGTGTGGTAGATACAAATTTTTCAGTTAGACTTAAAAGAAAAGGATCCTAAAAGATTCAGTGTTTGTAAATTAATGATTTTTTTTTAACCTGAACATTTATTTATTTTTTTTTAATTTTTATTTATTATTTTTTAATTGTTTTTGGCAT
>ML660211.1:5845262-5868609 GCA_007570785.1 Antilocapra americana | reverse complement strand
AATCAATCGCCAGCCCAGGACTGATGCTTGGGGCTGGCGATTGATTAGACATATGAAAATTAACATGCTTCAATGCCCTTCTCCCATATCATCCCACCCTTACCCTCATCCACAAAGTCCACGAGTCTGTTCTATACATCTGCGTTCCTTTTGCTGTCTCGTATGTTGGGTTCTCGTTACCGTCTTTCTAAATTCCATATATATGCGTTAATATACTGTATTGTTGTTTTTGCTTCTGGCTTACTTCACTCTGGATAATGGGCTCCATTTTCGTCCATCTGAGTAGAATTGCTTCAAATGAATTTTTTTTTAATGCTGAGTAATATTCCATTGTGTATATGTACCACCACTTTCTTATCCATTCGTCAGTTGATGGGCATCTAGGTTGCTTCCATGTCCTGGCTATTGTAAACAATGCAGCGATGAACATTTGGGTACACGTGGCTCTTTCAATTCTGGTTTCCTCGGTGTATATGCCCAACAGTGGGATTGCTGGGTCATATGGCAGGTCTATTTGCAGCTTTTTAAGGAACCTCCACACTGTTTTCCATAGTGGTTGTACTAGTTTGCATTCCCACCAACAGTGTAAGAGGGTTCCCTTTTCTCCACATCCTCTCCAGCATTTATTGCTTGTAGACTTTTGGATGGCAGCCATTCTGACTGGTGTAAAGTGGTACCTCATTGTAGTTTTGATTTGCATTTCTCTGATAATGAGTGATGTTGAGCATCTTTTCATGTGTTTGTTAGCCATTTTTATATCTTCTTTGGAGAAATGTCTATTAAGTTCTTTGGCCCACTTTTTAATTGGGTTGTTTATTTTTCTAGAATGGAGCTGCAGGAGTTGTTTGTAAATTTTTGAGATTAATTGTTTGTCTGTTGCTTCATTGGCTATTATTTTCTCCCATTCTGAAGGCTGTCTTTTCACCTTGCTTATAGTTTCCTTTGTTGTGCAAAAGACTTAGACGCAAAAATCCTCAACAAAATTCTAGCAAATAGAATCCAACAACACATCAAAAAGATCATACATCATGATCAAGTAGGCTTTATCCCAGGGATGCATGGATTCTTCAATATTCGTAAATCGATCAATGTAATACACCACATTAACAAATTTAAAAATAAAAATCACATGATTATCTCAATAGATGCAGAGAAAGCCTTTGACAGAATTCAACATCCATTTATGATAAAAACCCTCCAAAAAGCAGGAATAGAAGGAACATACCTCAACATAATAAAAGCTATATATGACAAACCCACAGCAAACATTATCCTCAATGGTGAAAAACTGGAAGCATTCCCCCTGAAATCAGGGACAAGACAAGGGTGCCCACTCTCACCACTACTATTCAACATAGTTTTGGAAGTTTTGGCCACAGCAATCAGAGCAGATAAAGAAATCAAAGGAATCCAGATTGGAAAAGAAGAAGTAAAACTCTCTCTGTTTGCAGATGACATGATCCTCTATATTGAAAACCCTAAAGACTCTACCAGAAAATTACTAGAGCTAATCAGTGAATATAGCAAAGTTTCAGGATACAAAATCAACACACAGAAATCCCTGGCATTCCTATACACTAACAGTGAGAAATCAGAAAGAGAAATTAAGGAAACAATCCCATTCACCATCGAAACAAAAAGAATAAAATACTTAGGGGTATTTCTACCTAAAGAATCAAAAGACTTGTATATAGAAAACTATAGAACACTGATGAAAGAAATCAAGGAGGACACAAACAGATGGAGAAATGTACCGTGCTCATGGATTGGAAGAATCAATATAGTGAAAATGAGTATACTACCTAAAGCAATCTATAGATTCAATGCAATTCCTATCAAGCTACCAGAGGTCTTCTTCAAAGAATTAGAACAAATAATTTCTCAATTTGTATGGAAATACAAAAAACCTCGTATAGCCAAAGAAATCTTGAGAAAGAAGAATGGAACTGGAGGAATCAACCTACCTGACTTTAGGCTATACTACAAATCCACAGTCATTAAGACAGTATGGTACTGGCACAAAGACAGAAATATAGATCAATGGAACAGAATAGAAAGCCCAGAGATAAATACACGCATCTATGGACACCTTATCTTTGACAAAGGAGGCAAGAATATACAATGGAGAAAAGACAACCTCTTTAACAAGTGGTGCTGGGAAAACTGGACAGCCACTTGTAAAAGAATGAAACTAGATCACTTTCTAACACCATACACAAAGATAAACTCAAAATGGATTAAAGATCTAAGCATAAGACCAGAAACTATAAAACTCCTAGAAGATAACATAGGCAAAACACTCTCTGCTATAATTCCTTATTTTTAAAAGAAAAAAATTATTGGAGTATAGTTACTTTAAAATGCTGTGTTAGTTTCTACTGTACAGCAAAGTGAGTCAGCTACAGACTATACATCCTCCTTTTGGATTTCCTTCCCCTTTAGGTCACCACAGATAAAGTTCCCTATGCTGTACAGTAAGTACTCTTTGGTTATCTATTTCATACATGATAGTGTATCTATGCTAATCCCAATCACTTGACCTAACCCTTTCCCCATTTGTTGTTGCTGTTGTTCAGTCACTCAATCATGTCCAGTTCTTTGCCAACCTATGGACTGCAGCAAGCCAGGCTTGCCTGTCCTTCACCATCTCATGGAGCTTGCTCAAACACATGTCCATTGAGTCGGTGATGTGATCCAAACATTTCATTGTCTGTTGGGCCCCTCTCCTCCTGCCTTCAATCTTTCCCAGCATCAGGGATTTTCCTAATGAGTTGGCTCTTTGTATCAGGTGGCTAAAATACTGGAGCTTCCGTTTCAGCATCAGGCCTTCCAGTGAGTGTTCAGGATTGATTTCTTTAGGATGGACTGGTTTGATCTCCTTGCAGTCCAAGGGACTCTCAAGAGTCTTCCCTGACACCACAGTTCTAAACCATCAGTTCTTAGGTGCTCAGCCTTTTTTATGGTCCAACTCTCACATCCATACATAACCACTGGAAAAAACATAGATTTGGCTCTACGGACCTTGTCAGCAAAGTAATGTCTCTGCTTTTTAAAACGCTGTTTAGGTTGGTCATAGTTTTTCTTCCAAAAAGCAAGGTTTTTTTTTTTTTTTTTAATTTCATGGCTGCAGTCAAAATCTGCAGTGATATTGGAGCTCAAGAAAATAAAGTCTGTCATTGTTTTTCTTGTTTCCCTATCTATTTGCCATTGACTGTTGGGATAGATGCCATGATCTTCTTTTTATGAATTCTGAGTTTTAATTCAGCTTTTTCACTCTCATTTTCACCTCCAACAAGGGGCTCTTTAGTTCCTCTTTACTTTCTGGCATTAGGGTAGTATCATTTGCATATTTGAGGTTATTCATGTTTCTCCCAGCAATATTGATTCCAGCTTAAGCTTCATCCACCCAGACATTTCACATGATGTACTCTATATATAAGTTAAATAAGCAGGGTGAAGCAATACAGCCTTGACCTACTTCTTTCCCAATCTCCATTCCGTCCATTGTTCCATGTTTGGTTCTAACTTCAGTTGCTTCTTTACCTGCATACAGGTTTCTCAGGAAGCAGGTAAAATGGTCTCATATTCCCATCTCTAACACTTTTTCACAGTTTGCTATGATCCACACAGTCAAAGGTTTTAGGATAGTCAATGAAGCAGAAGTAGATATTTTCCTGAAACTCTGTTGCTTTTTCGATGATCCAGTGAATGTTGACAATTTTCTGTCTGGTCCCTCTGTATTTTCTAAATCCAACTTGAACATCTAGAAGTTCTTGGTTCATGTACTGTTGAAGCTTGGGTTGGAGAATTTTGAGCACTACTTGGCTAGCATGTGAGATGAGTGCAATTTTGTGGTAGGTTAAACATTCGTTAACACTGCTTTTCTTTGGGATCAGAATGAAAACTGATCTTTTCCAGTCCTGTGACCACTGTCAAGTTTTCCAAATTTGCTGCCATATTGAGTGCAGCACTTGCACAGCATCTTCTTTTAGGAGTTGAATAGCTCAGCTGGAATTCCATCACCTCTACCAGCTTTGTTTGTAATGATGCTTCCTAAGGCCCATTTGACTTCACACTCTAAGATGTCTGGCTCTAGGTGAATGATGATACCATCATGGTTATTTGGGTTATTAAGATCCTTTTTGTATAGTTCTTCTGCGTGTTCTTTCAATCTCTTCTTAACATCTTCTGCTCTGTTAGGTCCATACCATTTCAATCCTTTTTTCTGTCCATCTTTGCATGAAATATTCCCTTGGTTTCTGTAATTTTCTTGAAGAGATATCTTATCTAATCTTTCCCTTTCTATTGTTTCCCCCTATTTCTTTGCATTGATCACTTAGGAAGGCTTTCTTATCTCTCTGTGCTATTCTTTGGAACTCTGCATTCGGATGGGTATATATTTCCTTTTTCCCTCTGCCTTTAGCTACTCTTTTTTCTCAACTCTTTGTAAGGCCTCCTCAGATAACCATTTTGCTGTTTTGTGCTTCTTTTTCTTTTAGACGGTTTGACTCCTGCCTCCTGTACAATATTATGAACTTCTGTACATAGTTCTTCAGGCACTCTTTCACATCTAATCCCTTGAATATATTTTGTCACTTCTACTGTATAGTCATAAGGAATTTGATTTAGGTAATCCCTGAATGGTCTAGTGGTTTTCCCTAGTTTTTTCTATTTAAGTCTGAATGTTGCTATAAAGAATTCAAGATCTGAGCTACAGTCACCTCCCTGTCATGTTTTACCTGACTATATAGAGCTACTCCATCTTTGGCTTCAAGGAATATAATTAATCTGATTTCAATATTGCCCCTCTGGTGACGTCCATATGTAGAGTTATCTCTTGTGCTGAAAGAGTGTATTTGCCATGACCAGTGTGTTCTCTTGACAAAACTCGGTTAACCTTTGTCCTGCTTCATTTTTTTATTTTCTTTTTTTTTAATGGGAAAATAATTTTATTTTTTATTATTTTTTTTAAATTTTCTTTACTTTATTGTGTTGGTTTTGCCATACATTGATATGAATCTGCCATGGGTATACATATGCTCCCCCTCCAGAAGCCCCCTCCCTCCTCCCTTCCGATTCCCTCCCCCTGGGTCATCCCGGTGCACCAGCCCCAAGCATCAAAACTGGGCTGGTGATTGATTTCACATATGATAATTAACATGTTTCAATGCCATTCTCCCATATCATCCCACCCTGTCCCTCATCCACAGAGTCCATGAGTCTGTTCTATACATCTGCGTTCCTTTTGCTGTCTCGCATGCAGGGTTCTCGTTACCATCTTTCTAAATTCCATATATATGCATTAGTACACTGTATTTTTGTTTTTCCTTCTGGCTTACTTCACTCTGGATAATAGGCTCCAGTTCCGTCCATCTGAGTAGAACTGATTCAAATGAATTTTTTTTTAATGCTGAGTAATATTCCATTGTGTATATGTACCACAGCTTTCTTATCCATTCGTCAGTTGATGGGCATCTATGTTGCTTCCATTTCTTGGCTATTGTAAACAATGCAGCGATGAACATTGGGGTACACGTGGCTCTTTCAATTCTGGTTTCCTTGGTGTGTATGCCCAGCAGTGGGATTGCTGGGTCATATTGCAGTTCTATTTGCAGTTTTTTAAGGAACCTCCACACTGTTTTCCATAGTGGCTGTACTAGTTTGCATTCCCACCAACAGTGTAAGAGGGTTCCCTTTTCTCCATATCCTCTCCAGCATTTATTGCTTGTAGATTTTTGGATTGCAGCCATTCTGACTGGTGTAAAGTGGTACCTCATTGTAGTTTTGATTTTCATTTCTCTCATAATGAGTGATGTTGAGCATCTTTTCATGTGTTTGTTAGCCATTTTTACCTGCTTCATTTTTTAATCCAAGTTTAAACTTGCTCGGTACTCAAGGTATCTCTTTGATTCCTATTTTTGTATTCTAGTCCCTTATGGTTAAAACAACATCATTTTTGGATGTTAGGTCTAGAAAGTCATGTAGACTTTCTACAAGAAGATAGAACAATTCAGCTTCAGCTTCTTCAGCATTAGTGGTTGGGGAATAGACTTGGATTACTGTGATATTAAATGGTTTGCCTGGGAAACGAACAAAGATCTTTCTTTGTTTTGAGATTGCACCCAAGTATTGCATCGTAGACTCATTTGTTGACTATAAAGGCTACTCCATTTCTTCCAAGGGATTCTTGCCCACAGTAGTAGATATAATGGTCATCTGAATTAATTTTGCCCAGTCTATTTTAGTTTGCTGATTCTTAAAATGTTGATATTCACTCTTGCCATCTCCTGTTTGACCACTTTCAGTTTACCTTGATTCATGGAGAAGGAAATGGCAACCCAGCCCAGTATTCTTGCCTGGAGAATTCCATGGATGGAGGAGCCTGGTAGGCTACAGTCCACAGGCTCGCATAGAGTAGGACACATCTGAGCGACTTCACTTTATGGACCTAACATTCCAGGTTCCTATGCAATGTTGTTCTTTACAGCATCGGACTTCAGTTTCACCACCAGACACATACACAACTGGGCATTGTTGCCACTTTGGATCAACCTTTTCATTCATTCTGGAGCTATTTCTCAGCTCTCCTGCAGTAGCGTATGTGGCACCTACTGACCTGGGAAATTCATCTTTCAATTTCATATCTTTTTGTCTTTTCATACTGTTCATGGGGTTCTCAAGGCAAGAATGCTTTGGTTTGCCATTTCCTTCTCCAGGGGACTACATTTTGTCAGAACTCTCCACCATGACCTGTCTATCTTTGGTGGCCATACGTGGCATGGCTCATAGTTTCACTGAGTTAGATAAGGCTGTGATCCATGTAATTAGTCTGGTTAGTTCCCGTTGGGTATCCACATGTTAGTTCTCTACATCTGTGCCTCTATTTCTGCTTTGTAAATAGGACCATCTATACCAGTTTTGTCTTGTTTTGTTTTAAGATTCCATATGTATGTGTTAATTCTATGTAATTCATTTCTCTACCTCTCTTGTATTTACAAGTGTCTTTTCTTTACCTTTAAAACTGTTCTGTAAAAGGAGGTAGATTTAAAAACAACTTCAAACCTCACTTTTGTGTGTTGGTAGATATGGCAGCCTGTGACTTTGCCTTTGCATTCATGTACCTGTGTCTATCTAAACCATGCTTCCAGGTTCCCTAGTGGTTCATGGTTAAAACTCCTCACTTTCACTGCTGGGGCAAGGTTTGATCCCTGGTTGGGAAATTAAGATCCACAAGCTTTGCAGCATAATCTAAATTAATTAACTAATTAATTAATTTTCCTGCATAGATGGAAAATAATTCCTTATTTTGGAAGTATAAAATTGTTTTATAAACAAGTGTCAGCTCATTCAAAATCTTCAGATGCTCCAAAAAAAAATGTATCTCAGCACTTGCTACAAATATATAATTAATGCTTACTTCCTCCCAGGCTCCAGGTTTAGTACTTAAGCTGAAAACAAACATAAACAAAGAGTACATAGAAATCTCTTCCTTCAAGGAGATTATAATTTAGTATTAGATTAAATATATATAAAATATATGATTAGCATCACAAGATTTAAATTAATGATGGATTAAAGAAGCCAAATGGAATAAAAAATTAACTATATGAAGAAAATAATACTTCCCATAAGATGCTTTTTGAGCTGAATTTAGGGCAATTAATGAAGTTTTCATAGGTAGGAATTATTCAAATGAGCATTCCATCATTTTATGAATTGGCAATTATAAGAAAGTATTTTAAATATGTCATCATGTACTCAGTAATGATAATCACATCCAATGTAGGTGGGGAAAAAAGAGACAGAAGAGGCTTATGAAAAATAATAATTTACCCATGATAAAAATAATAAAAAATACCTGTCTTTTCTATGCAAAGCATTATCATCCTCTTCTGTCTTCAGGTACATTCCTCTCAACATGAAATAGATTGATATCAGTTACTAAACATAATAACCAAGAAATAGACATTATGGAAGTAAGAGAGATATATTACCCATTATGAGAATGATCAATTCAGCTATGAACCCACAGTGCTAGTGTAACTTGCTTGCTTATCTTTGTACTAAGGCAGCCCAAAATGTACAAAGTAGGCAAAATCAGATTAGCTGTTATTGTCACTGTGAAACTAGTTCATTTTGAAGGAACATTTTGTCTCCACTGAATGCTATGACCTCTGTGTGACATTCTATTAGCTGCTTCTTTATGAGTCGTGGGGAAGGGAAGCACTTTAATGCTGACTGGGGGAGGTTTGAGGTGCTTGCTCTTTTTTCGCATGTTGTCTTTTCACTCCTTACAGTTGTGAAGCAGATACCACCAGTCACTGAGAGCAGTTAAGCTGATAAAGGAGGGTGACGCAAACCATAAAACCCAGCCCAAAGCTGCAAAAACAAGTCTGTGTGTTTGAAATGCAAATATTACTGAGATTTTGATGATCCCTTTGTGAAATAATCAGTTCACCTGGTTGGAAGTGCATGGTAAAACAAAACAAAGCAAGCCACAAACTTGAATTGCCAGGTTCTCTGAGTATAATATTTGTCCACATTCTATACCCATATCCTAACTTGGATTCAGCAGGGAGGTTTTCTGAGAGTATTAAAACAACACAAAAATGTAAAACAGGGAAGAAAAGTCTTCTAAAGACATACAAAATTAAGCAAGGATAGTGGAAGTTTTAAATATAGCTTTTTTTTTCTATTATAAGACTTTTTTTATTTAAAAATTTCCCCTTTATTTATTTATTTTACTTTACAATATTGTATTGGTTTTGCCATATATTGATATGAATCCTTCATGAGTGTACATGTGCTCCCCATCAGAACCCACCTGCCACCTCCCTCCCCATCTCATCCCTCTGGTTCAGTCCAGTGCACCAGCCCCGAGCACCCTGTATCATGCATTGAACCTGGACTGGCGATTTGTTTCACATATGATAGTTTACATGTTTCAATGCCATTCTCCCATATAATCAACATCACTGGCGTAAAATGTAAAAAGTAAATATTACTCTTCCCTCATAGCTCAGTCACTAAAGAATCCACCTGCGATACAGGAGACCCCAGTTCGATTCCTGGGTGGGAAAGATCCCCTGGAGAAGGGATAGGCTACCCACTCCAGTATTTTTGGGCTTCCCTATGGGTCAGCTGGTAAAGAATATGCCCGCAATGCGGGAGACCTGGGTTTGATTCCTGGATTGGGAAGATCCCCTGAAGAAGGAAAAGGCTACCCACCCCACTATTGTGGCCTGGAGAATTCCATGCAGTTGCAAAGAGTTAAACAGGACTGAGCGACTTTCAGAGAGAGAGAAATATTGCTCTACAATGTAGGAAAAAAGGAATACAATTTTCTTACCATGTTTTCCTTTACTTTTCTCATTGTAGGGCTTGCGATGTAAAATTATTTGTCAATAGAAAGCGAGCTGACCTTAGATTTGGGGAAGCACTATTCACATGGCATGCATTTTGTGTTCTGCTGGGCTGGGAAACATAGGGAAAGGTGGCACTCAGTTGGAATGAGACCTAGAGAAAGAGAAATAAAGATCCAATACATGGCAGGTCGCCTCTTCCAAACGTAAAGCAAATACATTGGATCTCTAACTTTTTTTGAGGACTCCAGTATCTAGTTCACTGTTCCTTATAAACTGCTGTTGGTCAGTCGCTAAGCAAAGTCTGAGGCTTTGAGACCTCCTGGACTGCAGCATGTCTGGCTCCCCTATCCTTCACTTGTCAAATTTATGTCCTTTGAGTCAGTGATGCTATCTAACCATCTCATCCTCTGCAGCCCCTTTTTCTTTTTGTCTTTGACCTTTCCCAGCATCTGGGTCTTTTCAAATGAGTAAGATTTTCTCATCAGGTGGCCAAAGTAATGGAGTTGCAGCTTCACCATCAGTCCCAGCAATGAATATTCAGGGTTGATTTCTGTTAGAATTGACTAGTTTGATTTCCTTGGATTGGTTTGCAATCCAAAGGACTCTCAAGAGTCTTCTCCAGTACCACAATTCAAAAGCATAAATTCTTGAGTACTAGCATTCTTTATGCTTCAATTCTCACATCCTTGTAAAATATCTGCTATTAATACTGATGATTTCAATGTAAATTTTCAAAATATGTTCACTCTTCCTTCTCGCAGTTTCTTGGCTTATTAACAACAATATCTTATTCTACATTTTGGGTTTGCCATCCTTTCGAGTGAATCTATCATATATTGCTATCTATTGGTACTTTTTTTACTTTTAACACTTTAAAACTAAATTATAAAGTTAGGTCTCTAATTTCCTTTCTTTAATTTTTTCAAGTGTTCTTATAATAAATCTTTATTACAAGTATTCTTAAATATTTTCTACATATGTGCATTACACACTGGACATAACTTTCTTTTCTACTGAAATATATTTGACACATAACATTGTATAAATGTAAAATGTTCAACATGTTAACTTGATATACATTATAATGTGATTGCTGTATAGCAATAATTAGCATTTCTATTAGATGCCTTACATCATTATAGTTTTTGTTTGGTTGTTGTTGTTGTTGTTGTTGTTGTTGTTGTTTTTGCAGTAGTTGTAATAATTAGGTTCTAGTCTGTTATGAGCAGAAGGTCATAACATTGTACAAGAGGCACTGATCAAAACCATCCAAAATAAAAAGAAATGCAAAAAGGCAAAATGGTTGTTTGAGGAAGCCTTACAAATAGCTGAGAAAAGAAGAGAAGCTAAAGGCAAATGAGAAAAGGAAAGATATACTCATCTGAATGCAGAGTTCCAAAGAATAGCAAGGAGAGATAAGAAAGCCTTCCTAGGTGATCAATGCAAAGAAATGGTGGACAATAATAGAATGGGAAAGACTAGAGATCTCTTCAAGAAAATTAGTGATACCAAGGGAATATTTCATGCAAAGATGGACACAATACAAGACAGAAATGATATGGACCTAACAAAAGCAGAAGAGATGGCAAGAATACACAGAAGAATTACACACAAAAATATCTTAATGGCCCAGATAACCATGATGGTGTGATCACTCAGCTAAAGGCTGAATTTTAGTATGTGAAGTCAAATGCACCTTAGAAAGCATCATTATGAACAAAGCTAGTGGAGGTGATGGAATTCCAGCTAAGTTATTTCAGTTCCTAAAAGATAATGCTGTCAAAGTGCTGCACTCAAAATGGCATTATATCTGGAAAACTTAGCAGCGGTCATAGGACTGGAAAAGGTCAGTTTTCATTCCAATCCCAAAGAAAGGCAGTGTCTAAGAATGTTCAAACTACAACACAGTTGCACTCATTTCACAAGCTAGCACAAGCACTGTTCAAAATTCTCAAAGCCAGGCTTCAACAGTATGTGAACCATGAACTTCCAGATGTTCAACATAGATTTAGAAAAGGCAGAGGAATCACAGATCAAATTGCCAACATCCTTAGATCATCAAAAAAGAGAGAGAGCTCCATAAAAACATCTATCTGCTTCATTGATTATGCTAAAGCCTTTGACTCTATGGATCATAACAAAATGGAAAATCCTTACAGAGAGGGGAATACCAGACCATCTTACATGCCTCCTGAGAAACCTGCATGCAGGCCAAGAAGCAGCAGTTAGAACCAGACATAGAACAATGGACTGGTTTGAAACTGGGAAACAAGTACATCAAGGCTGTATATTGTCACTCTGCATATTTATCTTATATGCAGAGTACATCATGAGAGATACTCGGCTGGATGAAACACAAACTGGAGTCAAGATTGTGGGAAGAAATATCAATAACCTCATATATGCAGTTGGCACCATCCTAATGGTAGAAAACAAATAGAAACTAAGGAGCCTCTTGAAGGTGAAAGAGGAAAGTAAAAAAGCTGGCTTAAAATTCAACATTCAGAAAGCTAAGATCATGGCATCTAGTCCCATTGCACTTCATGGCAAATAGATGGGAAATAATGGAAACTGAGAGACTTTATTTTCTTGGGCTCTAAAATCACTGCAGATGGTGACTGCAGCTATGAAATTAAAAGATGCTCCTTGGAAGAAAAGTTATGACCAACCTAAACAGCATATTAAAAAGCAGAGACATTACTTTGGTGACAAAGGTCCATCTAATCAAAGCTATGGTTTTTCCAATAGTCATGTATGGATGTGAGAGTTGGACCATAAAGAAGGATGAGTGCTGAAGAACTGATCCTTTCAAACTGTGATGTCAGAGAAGACTCTTGAGAGTCCCTTGGACTGCAAGGAGATCTAACTAGCCAAACCTAAATTAAACCAATCCTGAATATTTATTGGAAGGATTGATGCTAAATCTGAAGCTGGAATCCTTTCACCTCCTTATGTGACGAGCTGACTCAATAGAAAGACCATGATGCTGGGAAAGACTGAAGGCAGGAAGAGAAGAGGACAAGATGATTGGATGGTATCACTGACTCAGTGGACCTGAGTTTGAATAGGCTCTGGGAGATGGTAAATGACAGAGAGTCTTGGTGTGCTGCAGACCATAGGGTCATAAATAGCTAGACATGGCTGAATGTCTTAACAGCTCTCAACAAGTTAGATTATTGCAATACAGTCTTGTTTTCCAGATTCACTAGAAGGCACATTAGATCTGCTGGGCTTGTTTACTACTTATTGAAAATGTGTACCCTTAGAAGCCATCTGTCCTATCCCTCCAATCACACCCTCCCCACCATTTTACTCCCTGTTTTTCTGAGTTTGCTTTTTTTGTTTCTCAGATGGTGATATTACGCAGGACTGGGTTTTGTCCGATTTATCTCACTTAGCAAAATGTTCTTAAAGCCCACGTATGTTGTTGCAAATGGCAAGATGTCTTCTTCCTCGTAACTGAAATACACAAACACACACACAACCACACACACACCTATATCATATATATATATATATATAATTTCAGTTCAATTCAGTTGTTCAGTCATGTCTGACTCTTTAATAGATCAAGTTATATAGCCTCAACCTACATTTAATCCACTGGCTTCTTTGTAGTTCCAGATGAACCTGCATTGTAATCTCAGAACCACTTTGGTTCAAGTAGAATCAAATTTGCACACAAAGGTAGAATTGAGAATTGTCCTTTACATTCTATTTCATTCTATGTTGGTTACAAAGGACTCAGTGCCGACATACCCTTCACCTCTAATTCTCTTTCTATTAAAATTATAGTGGTTGTTACAGAACACATTTCATTTTCACTTGTTTTCAGGTGATCTTAGCTTTTTTTTTTAACTGAACAGTTTAGGACTACAAAACTAAGTTGACTAAAATTGCTTGTTCCTGAATGTCAGCGTTTCTTGCTATATTTACCCCATAATCTTCTACTTTTCATCTCAAGAAAAAATATTTTTCCCTCTTTCCAAAGCTAATTCTCATGATGGAATGTCATAATGAAAAGAATAATATAGATAAAATCAGGAATCCTGTTTTTTATTATTTTGAACAAGTCATATTACCTTCTGGGACATTATGCATTTAATTTAATAAATGTCATTAGTCTCATGTAATTCTCATGCTTAGTACTTTTACTTTATTACTTGGTATAGAATTTAGAAAAAAAATGTATTATGCTCTAAATAACTTTAATTTGAAAGCCTTTTAAATGAAGAGAGTTTTTATGGCTGTGAAAGTAATAAATTTAACAATAGCAGCCTTAAAGCATTTTTGTTTAATTGCATTTATCTCTATTATGTCTTAAGAATCTCATTGACTTTAAGGCCTATAAAAATAGCATTATTATCTGGCTCAATTCTATATAGTAAACATTCCCATTTAAACCAGTCTTTTACACAGAAAAATATTAAATTATAAAACTTTTGCAATATACATTAATTGAACAATGCATATCCCCCAATGCTGGTAAATCTTGAACATTGTGTTATTCTATAGAATTATTTTTGTATGCTACAAATATATTCAGCACATAGTTATTTGAAAATTATAAAATTGAGTCTCCAGCATGCACATTTCTCTCTTGTTGACTTTATATTACTGTGAAAATGAACCTTATAATAGTAATTTCTTAGTAAATATTTGTATTCATTATTCACGTTGGCTTGACAACTCTAAATGATACCCTTACACTATCTTAATTCTTGTGTAATTTACTTTTTCTCAACAGGCACATATACTCCATACACAAATAAAGAAGACTGATCATAGCAAAGCTCCAAAACATAGCAGCAAGCAAAACAATATACTGTTTTCGATGAACATTCAGTAGTACTAATTTGAATTCTACGTAGGTGGTACCTTATCATTTTGTAAGCCATTATGATCACTGAACTTTGAGCAGCAGGAAAGCCTTGTAGTAGCATCCCCTTTATACTCATGGTAGGAAATCCTTCTAAAACTGGAAGCAAAATCCTTACTACCTCTTGTAATGTTATGGTTTACTTCTGGAAATGCCCCCATGTTTCTTTAGTCTACTAGAAACCATTGCCAATTTTTTGTCATTATACCTTCAATCCATTCTTCATATTAGTTTCTTATCTCCTATTGTTCCTGCCTGTGCCTCTGCAAAACTGACACTGAACACATATCTTCAAACATTTAAGCCCCAATTCATAGTTTTAGAAAAAAAAAAAAAAAAACAAACCACTCTGCTTCTTTCTCTACTCACTCAGATTCATCTCCGTGTGAACTGTTTTCACCCCCATCTCCTCTAGAAAGCTTTTCACTTATTATCTCTGGGACTTCAAACTGAAAATTTCCCACAGCCTATACTTTTTTTTTCACTTTCCAGTATATATGAACATTACTGTCATTATTGTAAAATATTGATTTTTACGTGTACTCTAAAGTGCTGTTAACACGTTCTCTCCTGCAAAATCAATATTTCACAATTTACTACCCAAAGGAGCTGAAATACCTTAGCATAGCTAAGTAGAGTTTTAAAAGACCCATCACAATTTGATGTAACCTTAGCAAAATGGTTTCTCACTCACTTTGTAATGAACATCTCCTTAAATTTCTACTGCTTTTTTTTCTTTTGCACTTTTGCAGAGTATTCTTTTCTTTAAAAAAAAAAAAAAAAACTTTCCAAGTTCATTTGTATACCTGCATCTAAAAATTTTGACTTTTAAAGCTTTCCAGAGCAGTATCAGTTGAGAAACACATCACTTATTATTTACGACAATTATTTAACAGCCAGTTTTTTCTTCCTGAATTTTAATACATTTTGCCTCACATAATAATACAATTATTGACTTAATTAAAATCATCATTTGTTCAATGGAAATCCCAAGAAAGACAATTTTCTAAGAGTGAGTTTATATCTCTTCTTTGTTTTTAATCCCACAAAGAGACTCTAATATATATTATCTTCTCTTACTCTGTTGTCTCTCGTTTTAGTTGAGCATTTGTTATTCCATTCTCCCCACTTCCTTAGCATATTTGCCATCTTTATTTTTTCATAGTGGCTGTGCTATTTTCAAGGTACTGCAGTCACCTTACTATAGAGTAGTCCCAATTTCTCCTTCCAAATCCTGTGATATAATTACCATTAATATCATTTATCCATACACTATAATCACCCAGTCATTGTTTCTTATTATTATTTTCAGCAGTTATCAGTTATATCATTATCATTAAGAATGGACTTCCCTGGTGGTTCAGGCAGGAAAGAATCTGCCTGCAATGCCGGAGAACCACATTCAATTCCTGGGCCAGGAAGATTGCCCAGGGAAGGGAATGGCTTCCCAATGGGGAAGGGAATGGCTACCCACTCCATTATTCTTCCCTGGAGAATTCCATGGACAGAGGAACCTGGACAGAAGAGTCGACTAAGGGACTATTCTTATTGCTAAGAATAAGAAAAACTGTTTTGCTTACTTGGTCTCTGAAGATGTTTTATTTCTTCTTGACTTTTGAAGGCTAATTTTGCTTAGTGTAGAATTCTACATCGCTGATATTTTCCTTTCAGCCCTTCAACAATCTCATTTTACTCTATTCCTATTTGGATGTTTTCATGGGAGTTCAGTGTAATTATTTCCCTTGCTTCTCTTTAGGGAAGGTTCTTTTTCTCCAACTTTTTTCAAGATTTACTTTTTGTCTTTGACTTTAAACAGTCTACCCTGTGACCTCAATTCTCTGAGGAATCTAAAAAAAGTCATTGATTTTCAATTTGCTCAAAAGTTTTCTTGTGAAGATGGGAGTTGATGACTTTCAAGCAGTTTATATATCTTTATATATCAGAGCTAAAAAACTCTGTTTGCCTACATAATTGTTCTTTAAAACATTATTTTTAAAAACTTACCAAATATTATTATGGAGCAATCATGCTATAGGAGATAATATTTGATTTACCATGACTTTATTAAGGGTTTCATATAAACAGTCTTTTAGCATCACTGAAACATTTACATCATATTTTTCAACATTCACATCTCTTCTGTATCAAGAAGAAAGATATAATAATGAAACATTCCATTTTGATTTGTGTAAATTTGATATCACATAGACTTTGTACATTTATACATATTGTGTCTTAATTAAGCCAAGACAGGAGACAATTTGACAACTGTATTGCTTCTCAAGAGAGCACTTAAATATTTATAGATTATTGCTATATCTCATTTCTAGTGCTGTGCTGAGCTTAGTCCTTCAGTCGTGTCTGACATTTTGCAACCCCACAGACTGTAACCTGCCAGGATCCTCTGTCCCTGGGATTCTCCAGGCAAGAATACTGGAGTGGCTTGCCATGCTCTCCTTCAGGGGATCTTCCCAATCCAGGGATCCAACCCAGATCTCCTGCATTGCAGGTGAATTCTTTACCATCTGAACCAACAAGGAAGTCAAGGAAGCCCTACTCATTTCTAGTATATGTTTAAATACTACTAAAATGCTCCACTGAAGGCCCTTTAAATTCTTGCAATTAATGTGAATTCCATGATAGTCTTTTTCAATAGTCTTATGGACCTAAGTTTTTATTTCTACAGATTACCAACATGGAAAGGAACAATATAAAAAGAAATTAACTCATCATGTCCATGATATTAGATATTTAGATTCTTATTACAAACATATTGTTAATTATTTGCAGAACTTCTATAGGCATAATGTTTCATTCCTAGGATGGAGAAATTCCCAGAGCATTCAGTAACATTTCGAAGGCATGAGCCAGCAGCCATAGTCATTCTACATTCAGTGAGAAAAACTGAATGTAGCCCTGGAACTTAGAACAAGATGGTCTGAAATGCATGCTGTATGTCGGATATATTTTCAAAGTATTTAGAGGAAATTGTACATGGTAGAAGTCTTTTGTCACAGTATGTGATGTGGCTTTAGGATGTGTAGAAGAAATATTTATGACAATTGTGTTATAAACTGGAGAAAGGTCAGGGGACATAGACAGCTAAGGTTTTTACACTTGGAGTGGTAAAATATCAATATCAGCACACTTTGCTATGTCATGTATTTACAATGTAAAGCCTAAAGCAAACAGTAAGAAAAAAGCATTACAAAAATATATTCATAAACTGTATAGATAAATCAAAAAGTTTTTAAAAGTTCAAATAATTCATATGAAGGCTATAAAGGGAAAATGGAAAAAAATGAAAAGTAGAACAAACGGAAAACAAAAAAATAAAGCATCAGAAATAAGTTTGAACATTTAATAATTACATTTAATGTCAATTCTAAAAGGGATATATGAGTATGGCATAGTACTCAGTAATAAAAAAGGAACAGAGTATTAATATGCAGAAAATCTTAAGTAGACTTCAGGATATCATGCTGATTGAAAAAAAATTCAAAATTCCACAAATCACATGTTTCAACTGATATAACATTCTTAAAATTATAGAGATAGAAAATGATTAGCTTTTGCTAGTATATAAACATGATAAGAGATTTGAGGGACTGTGACTATACTTTATAGTTAACATTAGGATGGGTCTTTACAGTTATGGAATATTGTGTATCTTGACTGTGGTGATGATTACACAACACTGCATATATAAATATGCCATTGTTAAATTCTCATTTGTGATCGCTTATTATATAAGATTTAGACACCGGAGGAAACCAGATGAAATTCACATCAGACACTTCTGTGCTAATTTCATGATTTTCCATGAATGTATGATTTTTTCAAAATGCAAAGTTTTTTTAAGAGCTGTTTATGCCCTCACTAATGATACACATTCACTTGAATTTGATCTGTGTTCTCATTTGTTCTCCTTTTTAACAAGACTTTAGAGAAGGTTTGCATTAACCTATGGAAAATCTGGGAACCCAGATATACCCCAGGTACTCCAAGAAGAGAGTCTAAGTTTACATTTGTTCAAAGAAGCCTGATTCTCTCTAGTCATTCAAGAAATTCATGGCTGACAATAAGAACAAGTAATTGGAGAGTTTGAATACTGGCCTTTAATTTCCTTGACTTTCACTTACGAAAGTAATAGAATTTGATTTAGGACATTACTCCTTATGTGTTTATGCTTTTGACATTGAACTTCCGAGGAAATTTAATCTCAACTGAATTTCTGTCTCAGAATTCAATAATGGTAGGGAATTCATATTCAATTTGGGACTTACCAACAGCTGCTGGATCATGAAGAGTTTGATCAGAGAAGCAGAAACACTAGAAAACTAAGGAATCAGAGAGGAAGAGTGGATGTGTGGTTTAAAATGGAGAATGACATTATCAGAGAAAAGTCACCAACCACCTCTTATCAAACCCTAAAGCATGTGGACAACTAGGAGCTTCCAGAGAAATTTGGGAAGCTGGGCGTAGTCACTTGCCAGAGTGGGATCACCAAAGGAAATAAGTGACTGGGTCTAAGAAGACTGCTGTCTGCATCTGCTGGTGGGCCTGTGGTAACTGGTCACCAGGAAGAAGGGTTAGGGAAAAGGCAGGGTAATGGATTCTGGCATGAAATTGATAGCACTGTAGCATATTCCTCTGACCT
The DNA here is from genome assembly GCA_007570785.1 of Antilocapra americana. Lineage (NCBI taxonomy): Eukaryota > Metazoa > Chordata > Mammalia > Artiodactyla > Antilocapridae > Antilocapra > Antilocapra americana. The sequence continues at coordinate 5,849,705 of ML660211.1, read as the reverse complement.
TGTGGTAGATTAAGGGCAGGCATCGACCCTAAGAAATGGTATGGATCTAACAGAAACAGAAGATATTAAGAAGTGGCAAAAATACACAGAAGAACTGTACAAAAAAGATTTTCACAACCCAGATAATCACAATGATGTGATCACTCACATTCACCTAGAGCCAGACATCCTGGAATGTGAAGTCAAGTGGGCCTTAGGAAGTATCACTATCAATAAAGCTAGTGGAAGTGATGGAATTCCAGTTGAGCTGTTTCAAATCCTAAAAGATGATACAGTGAAAGTGCTGCACTCCATATGCCAGCAAATTTGGAAAACTCAGAAGTGGCCACAGGACTGGAAAAGGTCAGTTTTCATTCCAATCCCCAATAAAGGCAATGCCAAAGAATGTTCAAACTACCACACAATTGCACTCATCTCACAGGACAGTAAAGTAATGCTCAAAATTCTCCAAGCCAGGCTTCAGCAATATATGATCTGTGAACTTCCATATGTTCAAGCTGGATTTAGAAAAGGCAGAGGAATCAGAGATCAAATTATCAACATCCACTGGATCATCAAAAAAGCAAGAGAGTTCCAGAAAAAACATCTATTTCTGCTTTATTGACTATGCCAAAGCATTTAACTGTTTGGATCACAATAAACTGTGGAAAATTCTGAAGGAGATGGGAATACCAGATCACCTGTCTTGCCTCTTGAGAAACCTATATACAGGTCAGGAAGCAACAGTTAAAACTGGAGATGGAACAACAGACTGGTTCCAAATAGGAAAAGGAGTATGTCAAGGCTGTATATTGTCACCCTGTTTATTTAAATTATATGCAGAGTACATCATGAGAAACGCTGGGCTGGAGGAAGCACAAGCTGGAATCAAGATTGCTGGGAGAAATATCAATAATCTCAGATATGCAGATGACACCACCCTTATGGCAGAAAGTGAAGAGGAACTAAAAAGCCTCTTGATGAAAGTTAAAGAGGAGAATGGAAAAGCTGACTTTAGCTCACCATTCAGAAAACTAAGATCATGGCATCCAGTCCCATCACTTCATGGCAAATAGATGGGGCAACAGTGGAAACAGTGGCTGACTTTATTTTGGGGGGCTCCAAAATCACTACAGATAGTGATTGCAGCCATGAAATTAAACTATATTTACTCCTTGGGAAGAAATTTATGACCAACCTAGACAGAATATTAAAAAGCAGAGACATTACTTTGTCAAGAAAGGTCTGTCTAGTCAAGGCTATCGTTTTTCCAGTAGTTTGTGTGGATGTGAGAGTTTGACTATAAAGAAAGCTGAGTGCTGAAGAATTGATGCTTTTGAACTGTGATGTTGGATAAGACTCTTGAGAGTCCCTTGGACTACAAAGAGATTCAACCAGTCCATCCTAAAGGAAATCAGTCCTGGGTGTTCATTAGTAGGACTGACGTTGAAGCTGAAACTCCAATACTGTGGCCACCTTATGCAAAGAGCTGACTCATTTGAAAAGACCTTGATGCTGGGAAAGATTGAGGGCAGGTGGAGAAGGGGATGACAGAGGATGAGATGATTGGATGGCATCACGGACTCAATGGACATGGGGTTGGGTGGACTCTGGGAGTCAGTGATGGATAGGGAGGCCTGGTGTGCTGTGGTTCATGGGGTCACAAAGAGTCAGACATGACTGAGCAAGTGAAGTGAGCTGAACTGAATATCAAATTTGGGAGTGGGTGCATTTGTTGATTTCAGTTCCAATCTTTGGTCTTCAATCCAGTTATAATAATAGATATTTATGTTTTAATGTTCAATTTTTTGCCTATTTTATGAATTTGTCCAGAGCAGGTAGGGAAGAGAAAGGAATAATTAAATGATACTCCAACATTTATTAATTTCTTTGATCCTGATAAAAACACAATCAATTAAGTGAGGCAGTATTGCTTTTTCTACATAAATGTGAGGGAAAAAAGAAAAAATAAACTATCAGGAGTGTTCACTTTAAGGAGAGAATACTTTAGAACTTACAGAAAATCAAAAGCATATCCTCTGTTAAGTTTAACTACAGCTTTGATTAATTGCTTATTTACTCATAATAGTAAACAGAAAGATGACTGGAAATATCTTTAAAGCACAATAATTTCTATATAAGGATGCATAAAAATTAATAACAATGGAGTAATAAAAGAACATGACTTTGGAGTATGACTATTGTCATTGGCTCAGGTCGTCCACTTCTTACTATAACTAACTATATATAGACAACTTGACTCTCAGAACTTCTGTTTTCATAATACATGGTTGTGAAGATATTGCTTCTTAAGATTATTAGGAAGATTAAGAAGTACTATGAAAACATCTATCTCAGTATTTAACATATTACATATATATACTAAATGTAACTTAATGTCATCCCAATAATATAAACCCAAGGCAAATTTTAATAAATCAAAGGAGAACAAGACAGATGTGAATAAATTAAATGATAACACATGTATTTTATTTCATAACATACAATTCTTTGTTTTCAACTTTTTATTTACAGACATGTATTATAACATTGTTTTCCAATAATTGCCCAGCAGTAGAAAATTAATAAATATTCAGCATTCATTATAAAGGAGCCTAGTATCTCATGTCAAAAGTTAAAAGTACAAGCTTAGTAACAAAATATTTGAAGGTATTATTATATTAATTTGAGAGAAATTCTGAATATATGTATTTTGGCCTTGATATAAAAATGACAAAATCTCCATAAAATTTCTCTTGAAATTATTTTAGGAAACAGATGTTGGATATCTGATGAGTTTAGTAGTTCTTATACCTTTATATTAAACTTGACAAAGATAATCTTACTATATTGGTGAGTTAACTTTAAATAACTAGATTTCAATGCTTTCTGAGATATCTTCCAGGGTTAAAATAATTCCTATTATAATTTTGCTGCAAAGATTTCTTTTTATTTATTTTTTCTTTACTTAATTGTGTCAGTTTTGCCATACATTGACATGAAACCGCCATGGGTATACATATGCTCCCCCTCCAGAACCCCCCTCCCTCCTCCCTCCCGATTCCCTCCCCCTGGGTCATCTCAGTGCACCAGCCCTGAGCATCAACCCTGGGCTGGTGATTGATTTCACATATGATAATTCACATGTTTCATTGCCATTCTCCCATATCATCCCACCCTTGCCCTCTTCCACAGAGTCCACAAGTCTCTTCTATACATCTGTGTTCCTTTTGCCGTCTCGCATGCAGGGTTCTCGTTACCATCTTTCTAAGTTCCATATATATGCGTTAGTATACTGTATTTTTGTTTTTCCTTCTGGCTTACTTCACTCTGGATAATAGGCTCCAGTTCCATCCACCTGAGTAGAACTGATTCAAATGAATTTTTTTTTTAATGCTGAGTAATATTCCATTGTGTATATGTACCACAGATGTCTTATCCATTCATCAGTTGATGGGCATCTAGGTTGCTTCCATGTCCTGGCTATTGTAAACAATGCGGCGATGAACATTGGGGTACACGTGGCTCTTTCAATTCTGGTTTCCTTGGTGTATATGCCCAGCAGTGGGATTGCTGGGTCATATGGCAGGACTATTTGCAGCTTTTTAAGGAACCTCCACACTGTTTTCCATAGTGGCTGTACTAGTTTGCATTCCCACCAACAGTGGAAGAGGGTTCCCTTTCTCCACATCCTCTCCAGCATTTATTGCTTGTAGACTTTTGGATGGCAGCCATTCTGACTGGTGTAAAGTGGTACCTCATTGTGGTTTTGATTTGCATTTCTCTGATAATGAGTGATGTTGAGCATCTTTTCATGTGTTTGTTAGCCATTTTTATATCTTCTTTGGAGAAATGTCTGTTAAGTTCTTTGGCCCACTTTTTAATTGGGTTGTTTATTTTTCTAGAATGGAGCTGCAGGAGTTGCTTGTATATTTTTGAGATTAATTGTTTGTCTGTTGCTTCACTGGCTATTATTTTCTCCCATTCTGAAGTCTATCTTTTCACCTTGCTTATAGTTTCCTTTGTTGTGCAAAAGCTTTTAATTTTAATTAGGTCCCATTTGTTTATTCGTGTTTTTATTTCCAATATTCTGGGAGGTGGGTCATGGAGTATCCTGCTTTGGGTTATGGCAGAGAGTGTTTTGCCTATGTTATCCTCTAAGAGTTTTATAGTTTCTGGTCTTATGCTTAGATCTTTGATCCATTTTGAGTTTATCTTTGTGTATGGTGTTAGAAAGTGATCTAGTTTCATTCTTTTACAAGTGGCTGTCCAGTTTTCCCAGCACCACTTGTTAAAGAGGTTGTCTTTTCTCCATTGTATATTCTTGCCTCCTTTGTCAAAGATAAGGTGTCCATAGATGCGTGGATTTATCTCTGGGCTTTCTATTCTGTTCCATTGATCTATGTTTCTGTCTTTTTGCCAGTACCATACTGTCTTAATGACTGTGGATTTGTAGTATAGCCT